>NNCF01126791.1:522167-560085 GCA_002313205.1 Laupala kohalensis
GGTACTAGTCAACACCAAGGAGGGGGAATGCCTTTAGTACTTGTCAACGTCAAGGTAAAACTAATCTCTGTCATATTAAATGATACTAGAGCTTAATTAAGGTTTCAAAAATAACAAACAAAAATTAGAGAAAATAAAATTTGTCCTGATGAAACAAGATGGACAGTAAGGCTCTCATCAATACACTCAAGCAAACATTTGATTAAGAGAAAATTATACATGGCAAACATAAAATATGCTGTCAAGTTAAATGTATGTAAACAAGAGTTCGATCGAATGGGTACATGACTAATAGCATATGTTTCCCATTCCCATGGTCCATGTAGAAAAGCTAGAAGAGTACAGTTCATTCCTATACAGCAGATGAAACACAGTATCTTCAATGGTAGCACTCATACACATTTTCTACACACGTCCCAGAGATACCAGCAAGGCACTATAGTGCCAATGCTGATGCACATGTGGAGACATCATTGGAATTTCAGTGCGAAGTGTTAATTACGAACCGTGCTGTTTTTGTGGTGAAAGTGTAAAAAATCTTGAGGATGAGATTGCTGCGTGTGACTTATACAAATAAAAAATGACATTTCTTCGGTCATATCATCAACAGGGTTCACATCTATCAGCTGTGAGAAAAACTACGAAAAAGTCTCCATTATCCGACATGGAATTGACTCTTTTTCATGGTTAAAACAGAAGCGTACTGAAGGAATTCCGATTTCCAGGCTAATGGTTTGTAAAAAAAGCAAAATAGTTTCATAAAAATTTGAAAATTAAGGAAACATTTAATGCTCCACAGGGCTGGTTATGTCCAAAACACAACACTGTATAAGGCAGTTGGACATTCAAGGAAAATATCTGAGTGACTGCTGCCACATTGCTCAATGGGGAATTCAATTAATTGCTTTCAACATTTAACTTGTCCCCTGACCAAGTGTACAACACAGATGAATAAAGTTTATTCTGGAAAATGCTACCTCTGAAAACACTCGCAGCACAATCTAAAATATCAGCTCCTGGACACAAATCTAGCAAAGAAGAATAGACCATTATGACATGTTCAAATGCAAACGGGACACACAAGATCAAATTAACTCTAATTGGGAAAGCTGAGAAACCAAGATCTTTTAAAGGAATAAAAACGTGACATTTTCCATCTGTCTATTACAATCACCCAAAAGATTGGATGGAGCAGGCTATTTTTCGTAAATGATTTTACAATGTTTTCATACCATCTACAACAAATTTCAGGAGGAGAAAGTGATACCTAAAAAATCTGTTATCTTGCTTAATAATGTCCCTTCACATCACTCAGAATCTATCTTGGAACCAAAGGATGGTCAAATTTATGTGTAATATCTACCACCTAACATGACTTACTAGAGACAATGGGTCACGATATGATCTCTTGTTTGAAACAAATGAAGAAAAAAAAGTGTTTTCTGTGTTCTTTTACAAGAAATTTGTTTTAATTCAATGTAAGAGCCTCTGAAAATGTGGACCATAAAAGATTTCACAGATGCTTGCAAAAATGTACCAGCAAGTAAATTAAGACTTTCCTGGACGAAAATCTTATGTCAAAATTGTGAGAAAAAATAGAGAATAGGGAGATATAGAAGCTTGTCTTGAGCTGGCCGCATCAATTCCCAATTTCACTAATGTTGATAAAGACAATATTGTTCACTGGCAACAAAAAGATGTTAACAAAGAACCATTAGGCGCAGGTATTAATTTGCATAACTAATACCTTCGCCAACTGCTCAAGTCATGCTGAACCTCTCTCCAGGACTCTATTTCAATTAACAATTCTGATTTTGATAAGTATGTTTTAACAGGACTTAATAGTTAAAAAATGTCTCCATTGAACAAAATTTCACAATGGTTTGAATATGATAAAAAAGTATCTAGCTGAGTAATGAAATACATACTTTGAATAGCAAAATTATACTCACAATGTCTCTTGAATTAACATCACCCAAGTATGTAACAATATTCATCTCAGGAGCCCACTGACAAAATTCTCTTTGCCAAGAAGTCATAGTAGAAAGAGGCACAACCACAAGAAATGGCCCATAC
Organism: Laupala kohalensis; assembly: GCA_002313205.1. Lineage (NCBI taxonomy): Eukaryota > Metazoa > Arthropoda > Insecta > Orthoptera > Trigonidiidae > Laupala > Laupala kohalensis. The sequence continues at coordinate 524,244 of NNCF01126791.1, forward strand.
AGTTGATGGGCATTAAAGAGGTAGTATAATAAACAAATAGTCTGGAAATAAAGTAAAAGATATTTTGAAATATTGATGCAAACAGTATCTTGAATAATTCTAAAAATGTAATTCTAGAAATATCAACCTGTATTGTTTTCCCCAAACCCATTTCATCAGCCAATATAACAGAATTTTCTTTACACCAAGAATGTATCAACCAATTTAAACCATCTAATTGATAATCTCGTAGCGTTAACACCTGAAACATGAAACAAAAAAATATATATACATCCACTGAGGAATTTAAAAAATAAGAAATTCTAAATTCAGTATGTTTAGCGTACCTGATCACCACCCATATATTCCGGTTGTGATTTAACAGGAATAAACTTAGGCCTATGTTTTAAAACACGGCAATGTTTGGAGGGCGTTCTCTTAGATTCTTCTCTTTCTCGGAACTCTTGAATTTGTTTGGGCCACTTTTTTTCTATCAGAGAACCATCTTCCCAAGTGGCTTCTGAATAGGGCAAACTCTCCCACTTTATATAATAATCAGGATGTGTTCCTTCTGGTTTCTTGTATTCCGCTATGTGAAGATTAAGAATGTTTAGTAGATAACCCACATCAAAGCCTGAAAAAAAACTAACTTCCATGCAGTACTACTATACCTATTATCCTCTCCACATTATTGTAACTTTTCAATAGTTCGTTTTGTAATTCAAGTTGACATTCATAATAATCAATATCTTCAGGGGTGGCATGTTGCCTCCATATAATTAGTTCTTCTTCTCGTTTAATGAAATTTTCTAACTTTTTTAGCCCCTTTACCTGAAAACCAGACCACTAATCATACCGACGAGCACGGTACAATTAGGTGTATAGGCACATAATGATTAGTAACAGCAAAGCAAAGCAAATTATGCACAAAAAGCCACATAAAGCGAAGATCTGTAATATAGATTGTATAAAACAAACAAAATGACACATTTACACCTTCCATAAACCAGGCATGCACTACAACATCCCCAAAAACACAGTAATTTAAAAAGCTTTTGTCACCAAACAAAAATGTGTTTATTTAAAAAAATAAATGACACCCAAAAACATTAATGCAAATTAAGATAATAATAGTTTATCCATGAGTCAAATATAAATTTGAAAATTAATATGCTCTAGTTATGATAAATAATTTAAAATACATACAAACTGGATGTGGTGTGTTACTATGTTCTAATCCAGATGTTAATTGTAGAGGCAGAGTTAATAAACCACTAGTCCCATGAGATAGACAAAACACACAGATAATGAACATGGGACAAACCTTAATGTGTTCGCTTCTTAAACCCACATCTTCCTCCGCTCCAAACGTACGTCTCAATGGGCTCTAGTTATGTAAGTAAACCAAATTATAATGTTTGCAAGAGGGTAAAATAGAATGCAAAGAAAAAAAGTAAGCACTAGTGGACATAATATTTAACCAAGTAGTGCATACTTCAACTGGCAATACAAAATTTTGATAATGAAGTGACAAGTAACTTTTTACTATTAGTTTTGAGGACATAAGATGAATAGCAACTCTTAATATTCACAAAATTCTAAGCAAAGAGAAATTCACAAATGTTCTTTAAGCACCCCAGGCAGTTATTAAGTAAAGGATACACATGCAGGAAAAAGACATTGCATATGCATGGGCAGATACGTCAACAATATAAGTTCTTCTACTTACAAATAATATTTTCATTAAAATATTACAATAAATCAATTTTCAATGTAATGTATGTAAGTTTAGAATGCTTGTTATCATTCTCTAGAATATAAAATATAGGAATTTCTTGAATTACCATACCTTTTGATCTTTCAGAGATTTCTCTGACTCCCATGTATTATGTATATGAGACCAGCCTTTCCATTTGATTAGAAACTGTGGTTCAGTGTTCTCTAAATCTAATGAGTCACAATCTTTATTGGGATCACCATTTTCTTCCACCGCGTAAATAGTTGTCTGGTTACCCGTGACTAGAAAAAAAATTATTCGTGCTTTCAATTATGTCAACCCGAACACTAACTCCAAATAATCTTGAAGAGCACATTGTTAGATGTATTTCTTATTTCAAACATAGTGATAGGCAGTTAAGTCTCATCATTTCCAAACATTATCAGTACTGAGAAGATGAGAACATGAATAAAATCTGCAAGTAGGATTCAAAGGTTTGCAAGACTCAATGCTTGAACCAATTAGCTATTAGAGAGGAATTCTAGTTCTCACTATATCAGCCCAAATGTACTACGATGTAGAATAGTAAAAGTACATTATTTGTTCCATTCTTTTTACTTTCCAAATACACAGAATGTGTAAGGGAAGTATTGTAATCGGTCAAAAAAAAAGAGGAGGGGGAAGAAAAAATAGGTGCTCAAAAACAAAATTAAAAGAAAAACACATGATGGATGAATATTATAGAGAAGCACTGTAACTTTCAATTATTAATACTTCTGATCTTGATATAAACAGATTCAATAATAAAATGGTAGCAAAAGTAATGGTTGTAGTTCAATCCATATTTTGCTGTCAAAGAAATTCAGTGTTTTGTCTCGTTTGTATTTTTAAAGAATTGAAGTTTTTGCAAGACACCTCTTTCATCATCAATCTTCCAAGAACTTCCAATTTCCTATCTTTCACTATTTACCTATTTTTGTTTTGTACAATGATTATCGTGACTTTGATCACTTGCTCCAACTCCATGTAGCGCCTCTGGCACGTCAGTGTTTAACTGTCATTATTGAAATAATAATAATAATAATAATAATAATAATAATATATTGCATACATCTAATATTCAAATCTGGTGATAAACAATCTGTATCAAAATAATGACCAAATCTTTAAAAATCAAAATAATGACCAAAACTTTGAAATAACGTCCAAAAATTTTCAATCACTTTGTAGCTGACATTCTTATAGAAACTTTCTAATGAGCTTTTCTGAGGCAACAGCAAGGATTGCTGAGGGATAACTCACTTCTCATTCATAAATCACATATATGGTGCCATAACTAATGGTGTACAAAGAAATGCAATGTTCTGATTTTTTTGAAGTGTTAATCATGAGGGAATTCTAGGAAAACTGCAATTTTGGAATAAGACTGCTTTTGAGTGGCTTAATTCTTTTATTTATAACCTTTTCAGTCATTTCTGCACTACTTTTAAAATAAACCACACACTAATCTCCTGTGTGCAGCTTGCATAACTCTCCCTCCTCACACATATAAATTATGATATGAAGAATCATAGATTATAAAGACGACTAATACTACCTTTTATTCTGTTAACCTATTTTTAATGACTATGGAACAAAGCACACACACAGATCTGAATAGTATTAGGAGGGAAATTCATAATACACTGTTACCTTCAAGGGTGAAGCAAGGTTTTGGGGTAGGGAGGGGCAAGGTCCAATCTATTAGGGACATATACATTATCTCATTGTTCATATTATTTCTGAAAACTGGAATTAAACATCTTTCTAATATGCAGGGATATAACATATTTTATATCACAGTACTATAATACAAGTATATAATAGAGCAGATGGAGCTGTGATACATATTGATTATAAGTTTATGGTAAAATGTAACAGAAGAAATGGGTTTATTAATATTCTTTATCTCAAATATAAAAATTGAAAGAAAAATGTCACGATCAAGTTAAAAAAGAATTCATAAAGTCTTCAAAACATATTCTCCTAATAACTTTTGTACCATGTTTGTAAAACAAATACTAAGAATCTCTATACTATGAGTGATTTCAGCATTATTGCACTTTTGCTCAGGTTAAAAAAAGAGTCAATTATTATTAGTCCAATTGAGTATACAATTTAAATCTTGATATATTATTTGTATGCAGTCATCTGAGGTAACTTCAATAAAAAAATGTATGTCATCAACTCAAAACTCATGGGACATCTAAAATTTCGAATTAATGAAATGATTAATAATCCTATTAACAAAATTTTCTCAGAATTATTTCACACAATTTTCAGCCACACATACTGTGTACAAATGAAGCAGGCCCTTCCCTATTATTTAACATGTCATGCATTATTTTTGATAATATAATGCTTGTAGCACAATATTATAAGTGGATATTTATAACAATGAATAAGTTTAATTTAGTGAAATGACCTGACTTATGAGAAAAAAAGTGATACTTTACACTTCCTTTCATATTGGTGTTTTATCCTTCATACCTATTCTTCCAATTTTGATATTAACAGTCTTAAGGTTGCAAACAAGCAACCTGCCGACTACCAGCAAAGAAACGAAAACTGACAAAACCACAGTTTGGAAAATGAGTAAATCATAGTGTTGGAAAGGGGCAAATCTTCCTATTCCAAAATACCCCTTCGTTAAGTGCAAAGGATCAAGTTGAGTGTAAATACAGAAGAAGAATTGTATAGTGAATTTTTTAATACAACAATACTATAAATCTACTAATTTGATTTGTAAAACAATGCATATGAAAGAACACATATGACTGACATTCTCTATGACACAGGCAGTCAGAGAGAGAAAGAGTAAATGTCGCAAAACCTAAAATAAATAAATTAAAAACTTTCCTGAAATTTTTTAATTAGAAAATTCATCTCACCATGATCTTGTATGAGAAAGTAAAGGGATCATAAATATTTGAATCAGTGAGAATTTCGAGATAAAGGACTTCCAAATAAACACTAAATCCTTTAACATTATACACAATAGCATATGCACAAAAACAGGTTTAATCTCTTACCTTTCACCTGATGAAGTTTCAAATGAGACAAAACGTTGTGTTAATGCATATGTTGTAATACTGTATATAATGTTCAAGTTTTTAGAGTTTTACAACTTTGACAAGTGTTGGAAATATGCACATGTAAGAATAGTAGAAGAATAAATTGTCTACAACAGAAGGTGGTTTTTACTTACAACTAACTATCAGGTCATATAAGGATCCATGGATACCATACCACTTCAATTTGCCTGGTAGTAAAGAGAAAACAGCCTTATCATTTACTTTCACACCATTTAATGTATTGTAAGCCCGGTCATTTCTGCTAAGAGCATAAGAAACATATTCCTTAAAAGATTAGTTAAAGTGTACTCCACTATATATTGAAGTAATGATGAATTCACACAGATGACTATTAAGTTCTTCAAAAATACTTCATTATGGGTTGATATATAAAAAGATTGTGGAATGATTTAAGAAATTTATACATCTTTGTGAACCTGTGAACATTGAATATATCAACCCACAATAAAGTATTCCCCATGTGAGTCACCTCAAATGAGACCATATCTTAAATGAGATCACCTCTGCGGGCTGTGGGTTATCGCAAATTGAATGACAAAGTTATGCCGAGTCAGTAGGTGAATGGGATAGTGTAATGGTAACACACCAGCAAGTAAACCTGGAGGTCCCCAATTGATCCCTGGTCACATCTCCCATAATTTAATAATACATCACTAAGAAGAATGTTAATGAAACAGTCACCCAAAATCCAACCACCCTAGTCCCGAGCCTAGAGGGTCTATACATAAATCCACTTCCACTCGAAACAAAAACATTGGCCAGGACAGGGCTCGAGAGATAATATACATGACTGTAAAACTACTACAAATAATAAGAAAGAAATAATCACATGTATAAAAAACTTTACCAAAATTACTTTTTGTACCTTGGTTCAGTTATTGTCATTAATACGATCACAGGAATTTCCTTTTCAACTTATAACTGTAAAAGAATTTAAGATTATTTTGTGATACATTGAAAGCACCTTGTAATGATTACAGTGACTTTAAAACTACCACTAGAGCATTATACAGACAGCGGTGGTTCTAGTGGAAGCTCTACACTGCCATGATACAGCTGAATGGTAGAGCATAGAGTGTGTGTTCAAACCCTGCTTGTCCAAACTAGACAAGGGTTAGGAGGAAGCCTCGTGGCCTGAACCTCACCATAAGACATTACATAAATACACAAAAAATCTGACCACCACTTTCATGACATAAGTGACTGGTAACTAGTAAAAATTTCACCTTGTTACTACTTTCTCAACAAAGGTGCCAACTAGTAAAAATGTCACTCATTCTTAGTTTACTCATTATTTCTGAAAGTATTTGTACACCTTGAAAACTAAATTGACCATGTTATGCAGAAATGACGCTTGCTCTAGTGCTGAGTCAGTAATAAACATTCATAATAAAGACCAAACTGTAATTACAGGAACTCTTGTTAATAATATAACAAATTATTTCTTAGCAAATACTTCTCAGATAGATTTATTGAGAATAAGCACGACAATTTTAATTAGCTATAAAAAGAAGTATCAAGTATTTCAAAATATATTCTTGGTGCTTGGTCTGGTAATGTATATTACTGTCCATACCTAAACAAGAACACAAATACTCTAAATTCTGATAACATTAAATGTGCATAAAATGGAAACATCAAAATCAGTTATCTTCATAAAGAGTGACCACAATTAACCCTCCATTAGAATACGTAAATGTAACAATCAAATGCTCCAAAGGAGAAGATAACAAGAGGGAGCATACTGCAGAACTTTCCTTTGTGAAACAAACCCATCATCATACTACTTCAGCATTTAGAACAACTTAAATGATAGTTCTGTCATTACAACCAGTATCATTCATAAATTGAATACTTTAAATTATAAAAATAAATTTTCTACTTTTCTCTGCAGTTAGTTTATGGATAGATCATGTACTGCAATGGTAGCAAATACTAAGAAACAAGAAATGATACAGCATTTTCTTTCATATGTAGATATCCACTTTTTTGACTCCTCTTACAAGTGTTACTAGACTATTTAGTCTATTGATGAAATACTTCCTTATAGAATTATAAATAAGAAAGGAGGAATAATATTCACTGGCACTGTTTCTCTTGCATATTAATATAAAGGTCTTTTAAACAGCATTATTGACTTATTCGCCTTGATAAGACTTTCTGTTGCATTACCCATGAAGTTAATGCCTCATCAATAATAATTAAATTTTACATTAGGTATACGTAATTCAATTCGTTGGTAAATAACACATTTGCACAAAACAAACTACTGAAGAAAAGTTGATTTCAACTGACTAGACTTACCTCCTATTTTCCCACGACGTTGGTATATGAGTTTTTCAATTGTTTCAGCATTATCAGGCTCAGTTGGTACAGTCTCTGTCCAACCAACTTCAACCAAATCATCAGAATCAGTTTTGTCATCACTAGCTTCTTTATAACTGACGCCAGCAGCAACTCTGCGATTACCATGTCTCGAAGCATTTGCACTATTGAAGTAACTTGATATTAACAAAACAAGAACTAATGTTGGATTCCATTTGCTGCTATGAGTGTGCACTGGTGCAATTCAGAGCAAAAATGTTGTTCCACTACAGAAGTAGCACCCAAGCAGGGATATGGTTGTTCCATTTGTCTATTCGGATCTGCACAGCGAGAAACCACACTTGCTCTGACAATTTTCTCAGTAGATAGACTACAATGGGCGTAGTTGAGGTTAGGTAAGTCTGTATATATAACATCCATGGTGGATACTGTGAGTTTATTGCAAATGTCTTTGTCCGAAAATTTCTGACATTAAGAGCAAAAGTTTTAAATCTAATTAGATCTTTCCAAAAGAGAAGGATTTTTAAGACTGGATTTTGTTTCATTAATTTGATTATAAAATGATGAACAGGTATTAATTTTGTTGTTCATACATAAATATGAAAAGACTAATAATTGATACAACAGCAATTGTTTATATACAATTATTGTAGTTTCGTCAACTTTTGTGGCTAACAATAGCCACGCCCGAATTGTGCAGCTTGTGTGAGCAAAGATATTCATTCCACTTTACTTGCTGCACTCTCTCAGTAGTATGGGAAACTCCCACAGAACAGTTATGTATTTGTCCAGTCCTAGTACACACTCAAAGCAGTGAACGGAAAACTCTTATTCTACACATATTTCTTATAAATACACATGACATAATTTATAAATATTCTAGCCAGTAAATCATTGAAACTGAAACTATTTTAATCATCACAATAACAATTAATAACCCTCAATGAGTATCAAAGAATAAATTTAACGAAGTGCAAATAGATTCAAATGTGAATAACAGACAACAGATATACTGTTGTCCAATTACTCTTTAGAAGTAGTGCTTTAGTAGATATATATTCTTAAAAAATAAGACAAAATAAATAACAACCTATGAGTATCATTTTCATCACTGTTGAAGCTAGACTCATCAGACGATTCACTGTACTTGCGCCGTTTTCTAGTATTTTCCACTCTCTGCCGAGGTTTAATAGGTACACCTTTCCGAGATGGAGGTTTACTTCTAGGTGGAGGTGCTTTTTCATTTTCTGATTCAGATGATTCAGAATTCCAGGTATCAGATCTACATTTAAAACAAATGAATTTGAATATCTGTTCAGCAAATAACATGGTAATCTAAATACAAAGGTCTGTTGAACAGCAGTTTACAATTCACCAATACGAAATGGTTAGTCAAAATAAATAAGCCTCAAATATCAGGTTTAAATATTGAAAACTTTGCAGTGAACTTACCGGTTCCTCACTTTTCGACCAGCTACTACTTTCCTTCTACCTTTATCACTTGAATCACTTTCTGCAGCATTGAGTCTGTCTGGTTCTTTCCTGGATCTCCCTGATCGACGTATTCCATACACATCTGGGTTTTCTTCCCAACACTATTCATCAATGTAAAATAGAAGATTTTAAAACTATAAACTAAAACAATTATTAATGATCAAGTATTGAAATGAAACACGCAATTAAATGAAAAATAAAAGCAATCACCAGAAAGACATTCAATTTTCCAAATCACTATACCTGGGACTACCAAACCAATTGACAAAACTCAAAAGCAATTTTTGTAATCAAGTAAGCTTACAGGACTTAATATTACTAATAACTATGAAAGAAAAACATAATAATTAATAAACAGAAGTCAGTTATTTGTTTTAACATTGTAGGATCTTTTAGTAAGGTTTCAGGAAATTGAAAAAATAAGTTACATTTAGTGGTTACAATACTACAAACCATAATTTGGAAATAACTACCACAAATAAATGAAAACTACCATAGCCAATACAAGATATCCTTCCTTTAATTTAGTGATAGAACATTTGAATTTAATGAATAGTAAGTAACTACAATATTTGAACACTACGAAATTAAGTTGTGAACTATGACTACATGAACATCATGAAACTCTTTTAACCCTAGAAAGCTTGGGAGGTGTCTAATGGACACTCAACATCAAATTTTTGTTCACAAAATTTTTATGAAACAACATTTTTAGGTAAGAGTTATAGTATTCCTCTATTGTACTATAAGTATTTACATGCATACTGGTATTTTTATCTCAAATATTTTTTCTTTATTGCTTAAAATATGGTTCACTGTCATTAAAGCTCATGGGGAGTTATCCCAATGTTATCTTCACTTTTAAAATGAAATTCAATGATGTCTTAAACTTGGTATACAATGACTAGTCGATTTCTTATTACTTATGAAGTACCCGCTGTTTGACAAGTCAAGTAGAATTAAAAGTATAATTTACTTTAAAAATAGAACACATAACTTTAAACGTAGTTATCATAGACAAGATGGACCTCACATTCAAGTGTAATAGTATTCCTACCTATTCAGTTCGCAACTTTTAGGAATACCAGGAGATTCAGGAAAATACAGATTAATGCTTACTTTGATAAGTTGAATGTATTAAATTTGTTTTTTCCTAATGCCATGACACCTCTTAGAAATAAGTCATATTTCCTCCAAATAAAACCATAATTGAGACAGAAGAATGTTTTCCCCCTTCTTATTCGATTGTGTGAAAAAAGACATATTCAGACCAGAAAGCAGAAAAATTTTCTTAATAGAAAAAGAACCAACATGGAAAAAATGATGCATTCATCTGCTTATTTATAACAGCTAGATACTTGAAATGCTGCAAGTTGAATGGAATCCTAAAATATGGGTAAAAAATGATTTTTCGGAACCACCAAATGGATGCTATCTATTAACATAAAAAATCTACAATGTAAAAATAAGTTAATGATAACAGCAAGAAACTTAAAATTTCTTTTGGTAATCTCAAGGTAGATATAGTGATAGTAAAAAATTTTAATTACACAATTTCTTAAACAAACTAAAATTATAATGAAACTAGTAAACAATATTACAATTAAAATACCCAAATGGACTCAAATACATGATATGCATTGGAGTCCAGCGGAAACCCATCAAACTAATTAAGTTGCATAAAAGATCAAGCTTTCTAGGGTTAAATAAATATGTAACTTCCAAAACACTTCAAAGGAGGATATCTTATTGAGGACTGACGCACACAAATACTGCCAACATTGTGGTATCAGAGCCCCAGTACAAGGTCTTATATGTAATTGAATAATCCACTCAGTCTGATAAGTGGCACTCTTAGAAAACAATGCAATACAAAATCCTGCATGCTTCATCGATAAACAACACATCATCACATCAAAACTATTAATCCCAAAATATATTAAATGTAAATTTTCAAAACAAAACATTCAATTTAAAAGTTTAGTGCACATCTAGTTCTGAACCATTTACTTCATAACATACATCTGAAAATGAAGTAAATATAGTCTCATTTTCACTCTGTGTAATATACACCAAGAATTATAATTGAACTTAATATTCCAAGCTCACAGATATATTTAAAAGAACAATGATTAAAAATTACACGCTTATCAAATGAGAATGCAGGATATTACTCAAATCCCACTCCTATCTGCCTGTGCAGGGGCTCCTACCTCAGATGAAACACTGGAACGTGGACTGCTCTTCTTTACCTGCTTAAGGTCCGCACAAGACTCAGATTTCTTCGGTTGAGATTTGGGAGGACTTGATTCACATTTTTCTGGAGATGATTTCTCATCTGAGCCAGAACCAGTACCACTGCCTGATCCTGACTTAGAGGACTCAGATGAACTGAAATAAGCAGCCCAAAGCCTACTGATGAAATGTGTCAAATATGACAAGATCAAGAAACCACCAATACATACATCAAGTGAACATATGATTGCATTAAAAAGCTGTTTAAATATTAAACTTGTTAAAATAGTTTTGTTAGCTATTTTTTAGTGTTTTCTCATTTTTAATACCTGTCTGACCCTGACCCTGAACCAGAAGCTGAGCCTGATCCTGACTTGGATGAAGCAGAACTTTTAGAATCATTGTCAGAACCTGAGCCAGAATTCTTCTCCGATTCTGAAGCTGAATCTTGTCCACTCTCTTCTCCAGAATCCTAGAAGTTACCCCATAAATATATTAGGACAAGGATAATCGGAAAGGGGTATAAATATAAACAACAAGTTTCTACTCAAGTTTATTACCAAAAAATTGGCAAATGTGAGGAAAAAATTAAATTATTACTTCTTGGGTTGAAGTTTTATTTCTATAAAGCGTTATATACTGCTATTAAGTGAAGCACACTTAGAACTAAGGAAGTCGGTACATCTATGAAAAGCGATAACATCAGCTGAACAGATACTCCAAGAAAATATCTTAACCAGCGTCGAAGGTAGGATCAACTAGAAAACTTAATTGAAGGTGTATTTCATATAAACATACATAAAAAACACTGCGAATAAATTATGTATTCGAGCGCGGATTTCGAAACTAAACCCAATTTAACTTCCACATGAGCACATTTGCGAAAGAAATTATTGCGAGTGGAGCGGGCGACATGACCAAAATGGCGGGCATCAAGGTCGTAAAAACTATGAGACAGGCCTATTGCACTCATATCGATCTGTAAACCCCGGCACACTAAAACTCTACCAACAATTTCTCAAATGACAGTACTCAAGTTTCCAACATGCTTACACCAGTTATCCATTCTTTCCTGATCACTTCATTGGAACTAATGACGTTTTCTAGCATATTAATGTATCTTGCTTGAGCGTTCTACATTATTCTTTAATCCTGTGAATACTGTTAAAATTAAGAGAGATTCCGAAAATTCAGATAGTTTTATTTATTAATTTTTTTCAAATCAAAGATTGAGTCAATGCTAATACCTAAATTAATTATCAATAAAAAAATAGTCAGAGAAATTATAAGGAAGGCCTAAAGATTTAACCAATTGCTGTAGATTAATTTTGAAGCATATACTTCTACAAAGGTAGGATGTACCACACAAAACTCCACATGAAGATTCTAAAATCTTCAACCATGATCAATAATTACAAATAAATTGGAATATCTTTCATAGACACTAATGGGACCATAAAATTAGACAGAAATAAAAGTCAAAAAGAAGTGTACAAAAATGGAATTGAGCAAGCAAAATTAAAGGACAGTTAGATTGCATATATCAAATAAATCTTTCAAAGTTCATGTTAAGCTTTTGCAAGTTAACCCAAAATGGGATGAAAATAGAGATCAAACTAGTCTTTTAGAGAAAATAGTGTAATTATATTCTGCAACTTGCTTTATCACTGGTTTGTTCCCTACACCACTATACATAAATTCCATATTTGGAAAAACTTTTTGTACTTTGAGGGACTGATCTTGTTTTCTTGCTAATCAGATCTGCATTTGAGAGGGCTCCATCAGCATAGAAACATAAGCTTAAAAGTAACCAAGAAAGTATACAGAATATTTTCAGAACAATGGAATTTGATACCAACATGATACAAGGGAGAAATGTGTGGGGGAGAATTTAATCAGAGATGGAGCCTGCTCTCAGTTATTGAGCAGCTTCTCTAAGTCAGTGTTCCTTATAGTGGGTCTGCTTATATAAGTTCTAAAGTTATAATAATTTAAGTGTAAGAGGACTGGAATGGGGAATGAATACATTTGCAACATAGTATTTCAGGGAAGTTTCACTGTATTTCCTTCAAAACTCTGTAACATACCAAACACACAATTCCCCTTTTCTAAAAAGACTACATTTCACTCTCATTAAATCTTATCGTTTAATTGTTCATCTTAATCCTAAACAAAAGAAATTTGAATATAAAAGCTGCAACCCAATAAGTAAATAAGAAAAATAAAATAAAATGAAGTTGCATACATGTAGAACACAAGTCTAAAAACTAGACCAAAATTTAATTTAAAAAAAAAAGAGAATGATAAAGATTAACACTGAGGCTATAAATCATCAAGTAAGTATACTCAATAGAAAAAATGCCACTAATGCAATGACAAAAAGTGCACTGAGCGTAGTTTTGCTAAACCAGGCAAGTAGTTTGATGTTGTATATTAATAAAATACAGAATGAACCCAATACTCAACTTGAGTACAAAAACCTGCTTGATACACAACTTAGCTGGTCACACACTAAAAAATGCGTCAGAGAAACCCATAACAGAACACAACCCTAAGCTACACACAAGCAATGCCACACAACAGAAATGTTTGTGGGTCACACCTGATAAACCATGATCACAAGTGCTTTGAAAAGAAAAAAATAACTTAATGTCCACTATAAACAATGTCTTCTAAACATAACTCATCAATAAATCAATGAACTTATCACTGATCACATTAGTACCGTTCCTCATTTTAAAAAAGGATAACATTAGTACCGTTCCTCATTTTAAAAATTATATATTAATAGCATTTAATGTAAGAATCATTATTTTACAAAATACAAAAAAAACAATGTACATTACTGATATAGTTAAAAAACGCTTCAAAGAAAATGATAGCATTATTTAAATCCTATGAATAAACTATACTTGGAAAAGAAGTAATATTGAAAGAATTCATTATGAAACATTACAATTTCCCTAAATAGGGGCTGGATATGAGGCCATAACAATACAAATGTTAAATATTAAAAATATATTTTCAATTCATAACCGTGCAGAAGGTAAAAATAATGCAGTTGATTAATTATAAAATCTTCAAACACTGATTTAATAAACTTTCTACAGATTCACTAAGAAATTTTAATAACAAAATACTTTTCAGTTAAAGTTCATCTACAAAAAGTTGTAAAATTGACTCCAAGGAATTCACATGTATATTGACAGAAAAAAGTTGTTAAATAAAACTGAGTAAAACAAAATCAAATATATGCCATTGCAGCAAATCCATAAACACATTTGGAAAAAGAATTAAATTTTGCTTAACATAACCTATAATAACAAGAGGTAATACTAACATGAGGAATCAAGTCAAACTTCAGAGTGAAATTCCAAAAAAGGGTCTACCTCAAAAACTCAAAGTTATATGTTCTAAGCATTCAGTATAACACCAAGTATTCATCACATATAAGAAATTGATGGAACACACATTATTATTACAGTTAGTGAGGAAATTAAGATTGTAAACAAACATTCAAGACATAAGAGGTAGTTCCAAGTAGAGTGTTTTATACAAAAAAGTAGAATGAGGCCAACTATGACAATAGGTCCTAACATCACAAAATTAATTAACACACTCAAAACTATTTAGAAATATAATAAGAAATCAGTAATTGTGGAGATAAACCTAATAAATTATCTATAAACAAAGCAGCCAGAGGCTAAGATCAGAGTAGATGAAATGAGAAAACAGGAGCGACAATAACGAAAGTACCAGGTCGACACTTCATAAAATAACACACTGTTATATTAAATACACGAATCATTACTAAATAGGGGTAATATAGTAAATAAACCTTACCTGACGCATCGTGTTCAACGAAACTAGGAACTCAACGTTTAATCTTATTTCCGTAGAATTTCTTCAAAACACTCGTAAAAAGCAAAACATTGATGAACAAGGCCTTCAAAATGTTAACATATAAACACTACCACACCCCATAACATTAAAATATTCTTGAAAATTTCCCCTTCGTCACAGCACTTTAGCTGCCATCTTGCCTAATTCGCAAGGCTCGTGTCTAGTTAGTGAAAGTTCACAATACCCAATATCCTCCCTAAATAAGCCAAAAAATTATCATATAATCTCTAAAACATAAATTCCTACACCGGGCAAGAGGTCAATGGACAAAAGTCGAAGCAGAAAACTATACAATCACATAATATAGACTACCTCACAAGTTAACTGCATTGCACTAATGCCGGCCATATTGCCTTCTTCCTACGAAACTCCTACCCAGCATGCACAGCACGCGTTACGTGCCAGACTTGAATGCCGTACACATCCGAAAATACGCTTAAATTCACAAAATTGTTAAGTTTCTAAAGAAGAGATATGTAAGGAATTCACAATAATTGTGAAAATAATTACCGTGACGCTCATCATATGAAACTTAGTCATTCCCAAAAAAGTCAAGAAAATCTGATCTTCGCCTAATATCGACTTTTCGTGCTTTAAAGTTCCTATAAAAGTGAAACGTAGTCTCTGAACGATCAAAGATCTTGCATAAAAGCTAACCACTCGACTCACTACATCTAAAATGAACTTGCGGCTAAAACTGGGATATCGTTCCTCATGGCAACAAGGTGAAAATTACCACAAAATAAATGGAATTAACTCATTATATTTAACTAATAAGAATTACAATAAAAATATTTTAATTATCCATTCACATGTATTCACTGAAATGTCTTGTGTTCACAGAAAAATTAATTGTCCATATACATATTTAGTTTCACACAACTGAATAACACTTCCTCACAATCTGCGTTTTTTTCTCGGCCGAGGAGGATTCCATGACACAGGGGTGTTGTCTGTCACTGATATGATGTCCAACCCACTCAATTGGAGACCTTTGATGGCAGCCTGCAACAAATAATTTTTTTCTTGATTGTATTTGACTATACAATTTAGCTGTGAAGTTTCAATATTACTGTATACAAATATCATCTGAAAAAATACTCTCGTCAAATGAAACAAACACCATATGTTCATAAAATGTTTGAACGCTTTCAC
This sequence comes from Laupala kohalensis, assembly GCA_002313205.1. NCBI lineage: Eukaryota > Metazoa > Arthropoda > Insecta > Orthoptera > Trigonidiidae > Laupala > Laupala kohalensis. The sequence continues at coordinate 540,186 of NNCF01126791.1, forward strand.
TAATATTCACCAATAATGTCTGGAAAGACGAGTTAGGATTTTGTCAGCCAAACCATTACATCATCCGTAAACTGTTTTCCTCTAACAAAATTTTATTGAAATGAAATCCAAAAGTTGGCAAATATTTGATAAATATCACCATTTCAAATCATTTAAGATGATAAAAAAAAAACAAGAAAAACAATGAACTGATAAAATCGGTATTCTACAATGATACAACACAAATGTTTCAGAAAAATACCATTTGCAGCATGAATCATTGGTAACATACTTTCATCAAATAAGTAAACCACTTCATAATAACAAATATACGAATGTTTTAATTTTAGATTCAACTAATTACTAGAATTTTAAAAAAACTGCTTTAATTTAAAGGAAAAAACAAACAAACCAACAAACAATTATTAACAAAAATACCTGAAAATGAGCGACACAAAAGTAATAAACTAGCACAGAAAGTTAATTCATTTTCTTTTATCAATGTGAAATGGACAATTAAAAAGTAATAAATTGTATTTTCAATTATTGAAAACATAGGACTTAAGAACCCATCTAACTAGACTGAACAATTATCTAGTTAGATTGGAGACAGAACTGAAATCCTATTAAATCAAGCTATACAAGATGCTCAGCAAAACCTACTAACAGTTTCAGTAACCTGGTACACCCCACGGATATAATCAAAATTGTAAAAATATCAAAACTTCTAAAATAATAAGTACAAAAAAATTATTTTAATAACCCAGGTAATTTTTTTGCAAGAATTTCCTACAACAGTTACCTCATCCATGGAGATGAAGTAGATCCTAACAAAGTGAAGGCACATTGGCATTTATTTGAACCACGTATCTCTTAATTACAGCTCATACTATTACAACTGGCACAGCAAAATACATAAATGTGTATAAAACTAAGTTATTACTGTATATTGCTGTATATTACGACAAAGTTAAGATATTATTTCATTTATTTATTTTTAATATTTTTATAATTAAATTATTTCTTCAAGAATATCAATGTTAATCAGCAAGGTTAACACACAGCTTCCTCAAGGTGGTGATATTACTATTATCATTATTTTTATAATTATTATTATTATTTCCTTCGTCTTTAATCTCAGCATATTGTTGCCAGTAAAACTATAAAACATTGCATTTATTGCGCTTAGTTCAGTTATTATTATTATTATAATATTATCATTCTTCAAGAATATCAATGTTAAGAGTCAGCTACGTTAACATGCTACTTCCTCAGAATGATTGTTGTTGTTATTGTTGTTATTATTATTATTACTATTATTCTTATATCATTATTATTATCATTATCACCACCACCATCATAATCGTTGATATTTTCTTTTCTTTTTTCATTTTCTTTCAAGGAAGATTTTTAATTTAGCTAATGGGAATAAATCCAGTGATCTAAGTTATTGGCAGGATTTAAAAAATGGAGAAAAGATAGTTATTTAGTAAGGCCCACTCTTCTTACAATATTTAAACATGTACTAACAGTATGAGCTGTGTTTAACAGTCGAAATTTTGGATCAACATATTTACTAAGACCTAATTCTTTAATGTTCTTAGCTAGTGATTAGGAGATGACTCCACATGATAGAACTATGGGGATAATATTCACATTGTTAATTCTCTTCGAGTCTAGAAGCTTTCAGTTTCTTTGGAGAATTCCTCATTTTTGCATTCTCTCTTTGTGTATTGTTTAGGTTGTTAAGGATTGTTACATCTGAAGGCCTCTTATTTATAGATAATAACAAGCCATTATTATTGCAACATTCCACACATTCTTAAAATAAATTAAATGAAATGGACACTTGGCAAAACCCATTTTAGCAAGCACCATTTGCTGAGAAAGAAAAATTCAATAAATAAATAAATAAATAAATGAAAACCGCATTATTAATACCTGGTAAGAGGAACAAGCAGAATATTTGATCAATCAAAAAAAAGATGACCATAATGAAGAATATTAGAATATTACTCGTTAAAAGTGAAATTTACATTTTTATGGTGGGACAATGCAAACCATACAGCACAGATTAAAAAAAAAAAAAAGGAATATTTGATGGTGAAAACCTGAAAAAAAGATTTCCACAGCCTTGCAAACATATTGCCCTACATCTTCCCTAATTTACCAATTTTTTAAACAAGCTAGCATTGTAATTTATTTTTGGCTAGTCTATTTCATGTTCACGTTTCTTGGTTTCTCATCCCCCTTGCTTGGCTACATTCTTTACTGTTTCAACAATAGAATAAGATTAACATTTTTAACAAATATCAAAACTGATTAAAGAGGTTCAATTTAACACCAAATCCAAAGCCACATGAACTGAAGACATGGGACGTATTATATCAAAATATATTACATAAAAGCTTAACTCAAAAAAAGTTTGATTTGTAGATAACAATGAACGCCTCTAAATATGCAAAAATACACTTTTCCCTTACCACCTTTACAAAATGACTAAACATCAACAACCTCACTAAGATTAAATTAGTTGTATTCAACTGCTAAAAATACGAGACTTCACAATGATATATTCCAAAACCTCTATTTCCGCTAGACACGCCGTCAATCTATTTCCGCTAGACACGCCGTCAATCTATTTCCGCTAGACACGCCGTCAATCTATTTCCGCTAGACACGCCGTCAATCTATTTCCGCTAGACACGCCGTCAATCTATTTCCGCTAGACACGCCGTCAATCTATTTCCGCTAGACACGCCGTCAATCTATTTCCGCTAGACACGCCGTCAATCTATTTCCGCTAGACACGCCGTCAATCTATTTCCGCTAGACACGCCGTCAATCTATTTCCGCTAGACACGCCGTCAATCTATTTCCGCTAGACACGCCGTCAATCTATTTCCGCTAGACACGCCGTCAATCTATTTCCGCTAGACACGCCGTCAATCTATTTCCGCTAGACACGCCGTCAATCTATTTCCGCTAGACACGCCGTCAATCTATTTCCGCTAGACACGCCGTCAATCTATTTCCGCTAGACACGCCGTCAATCTATTTCCGCTAGACACGCCGTCAATCTATTTCCGCTAGACACGCCGTCAATCTATTTCCGCTAGACACGCCGTCAATCTATTTCCGCTAGACACGCCGTCAATCTATTTCCGCTAGACACGCCGTCAATCTATTTCCGCTAGACACGCCGTCAATCTATTTCCGCTAGACACGCCGTCAATCTATTTCCGCTAGACACGCCGTCAATCTATTTCCGCTAGACACGCCGTCAATCTATTTCCGCTAGACACGCCGTCAATCTATTTCCGCTAGACACGCCGTCAATCTATTTCCGCTAGACACGCCGTCAATCTATTTCCGCTAGACACGCCGTCAATCTATTTCCGCTAGACACGCCGTCAATCTATTTCCGCTAGACACGCCGTCAATCTATTTCCGCTAGACACGCCGTCAATCTATTTCCGCTAGACACGCCGTCAATCTATTTCCGCTAGACACGCCGTCAATCTATTTCCGCTAGACACGCCGTCAATCTATTTCCGCTAGACACGCCGTCAATCTATTTCCGCTAGACACGCCGTCAATCTATTTCCGCTAGACACGCCGTCAATCTATTTCCGCTAGACACGCCGTCAATCTATTTCCGCTAGACACGCCGTCAATCTATTTCCGCTAGACACGCCGTCAATCTATTTCCGCTAGACACGCCGTCAATCTATTTCCGCTAGACACGCCGTCAATCTATTTCCGCTAGACACGCCGTCAATCTATTTCCGCTAGACACGCCGTCAATCTATTTCCGCTAGACACGCCGTCAATCTATTTCCGCTAGACACGCCGTCAATCTATTTCCGCTAGACACGCCGTCAATCTATTTCCGCTAGACACGCCGTCAATCTATTTCCGCTAGACACGCCGTCAATCTATTTCCGCTAGACACGCCGTCAATCTATTTCCGCTAGACACGCCGTCAATCTATTTCCGCTAGACACGCCGTCAATCTATTTCCGCTAGACACGCCGTCAATCTATTTCNGACGCTGTCAATTTATTTCCGAGCAAGGTGCCGTCGAACTGTAGAAAAATGTTAATTTTACATGCGAAGATCGATCGTCATCGTTTTTCTATCAATTGATAATAACCTGTCACGGGCGCCGGCATTTGATAGCCGGTATAGTACCGCCTGGTTGAATTCAGTAGATCAAATTTGGCAACGTGTATGCGCAGATACGGGTACTAAGACTGATTAACATGAGTAGTATGCTACGTAATGACCAATAACATGTCAATCAAATATTTAACTTGCACATATTTATCAATATTTATGTGATTTAATAAAAAACCAATGGTATTTTTTCCTCCACGTGGTCATACGCAGTTTGTACTGTTTTTTGACAATAAATTTATGATCTTCAAACCGCACTCGACAATTCGATTTCACCACAGCAAATTTTGTTCCGTAAAAAGTTCACTTTTTATCTGAATAAATATACTTTGTCATAGTATGGTGCATTCGTCAATTGTAGTTATGTTAGTTACTTCTATCTTCCCTAAATGACTCGTTCAAACATGTCAGATACCAATAGATAAAGTTTTGAGAAGTATACATGTCACAATTAAGTAGTGCAATTATCCTGACGTCCTCCAACTATAGCTACTTTTCAACATTTGTATCGTGTATAAAATTAGTTCAATTATTGTTATGTAATGAATTACCTCCTGTAAACTATTGATGGGTATTAAACTAAACCAGTTGGGATGCACATTTTTTCCGCCATCTACAGAAATACTTCTCGATATAGGCTTTTGTAATTGCACCAAGTGTTTATTGTGGGCGTGGTTAGTTGCTTTGTTTAGCAGTGAGCTGTTTTCGAATGCTTGCATTGGTTTTTTTTACGAATACGGTTTATGACTACAATGAAGATATATCAGATCAAATGTTTTTCGAATGGAATGTTCCGTTAATTACTACTCGATAAATAAAAATCAACAGAATACTTTTATTTTTCAACAGAACAGATCATACATTACACTTTCACAGGATAGCTCATTAAAAAATGTATCACACATGCGCCGTACCTCGAAGATTTGAAAGAGTGCGTTTATAGAGAATATTTAATTGAACTTTCCAACCAGAACCATAACTAATCTGAGTATCAGAAGCCCTATACCGTATCTTCTTCCGTTTGTACCGAGGATTCGATTCGGTTGCTCGTTTGAATCGAAATCTTGTCGAAGGTTCGATTCGGTTCAGAAAAATTGTATTCTGTAAGCCAACTGAGGATTCGTTCCGTTCCGAGAGAAATTCGATAAGTTTCGGAATGTTCGACTGAAGGTGAGGCGATGTCATCTCTTTGTACTCTTGACTAATCAGCGAGGCACATCTACCGAAAAGAAAGCAACGAAAGGCACGCCGTAAGTTTGTTTACACGTGTGAGTTGCCCATTTCAACATGGCGCTTCTATTTGCGTCTTGTTACGGGCATAGTTATTACTAATTATTAGTCTGCTATGGCATAGTGCAAACAAGACCAGCTACAATTCCTTATTGCACATATAAAAAAGTGAAAAAATTGCAAATATTGTGGTCCAAATGTAAACAGTATTCAATTTTTTGACATTTATTGAGGTGTCAAGAGTTTTATGTTTCAATACTTCCGTGTTGATGCATCAGAGGTATAATGAAAGACGTTGGAATTTTCATTGTTTAATATATTCAGATAGTGTTAAGCGTTAATTCCACATTATCTTGTTTTTCAGATGTACTGTAGGTCGGAAGTGTTTGGTACCTATACGTGGATTGACTATGAAGGAGACTACTTTCGAACTTCCCAAAGACATTTGGTGATTGTGAGAAAAAAAATGTGTGTATTGATCGTGATCATTTTAAGATAACTTAATTCTGTGTTATACATAAAACGTTTTGATAAGGAATTCAAAATCACAGAAGAAATCCCTCAACCTGGTCCCGCATAGGATCGGAGGAACGAAACCATATAGAGCTATTAAAAAAACACAACATTCTTTTATATATAGCATGTGCCATCAATTATTGGGAATCTGTCTCAAGAAACGTATCTTGCTGTGACCTATGCGCGTAGAGGAATTATCCAAATATATTTCTGTAAAGTCTTTTTGAACAAAGTGGAAGTAAACATTTGTGAAAAGAAGAAGTGCTATATTTGCGGAAGTACTAGTTTGGATTTTTTACTGATAAGCTAATAAAGTTTTGTACTTAATGTTGTTTCTGGTGTTATTAAAGTGTTAATAATGAAATTTTATACAAACTGCACTCTCAGAATACATTCAGAAAAGGAGAGGGATTGGCATGAAAAAGGGACATCCAATTTTAAAATCACACGGTAACATTAATTAACACTTCAGTGGTCGCAAATTGTTTAGGTTGCCGATAACATGTGGCACAACATTTGAACTTGCAATGTCATCTACCTTCTCACACTTTCCATAGCCGATAAATATACTGCAAACCGCCTCATAGCTCAGTGTTAATTGTTTCACATTTAAATGTAGTCCAACCGGCACGTTTCGAGAACAGTTGTGTGCCATGTGACGTCTCTCAATGTAATTTGTTTACCCGTTATTACTGAGTGTAATATAAGTGAGTAATAGCTATGAAGCTTTGTCCTTTTTCAATAGATATTAAAAGTGAATGCAAATAATGTCAAACTGACAGAACAAATTCAACAGAGGTTGAAACTCATGAAGATAGTGAAAGTATGCTGTGACAAAAACTTGACAGTAGTGAAAAGGAAATTATTAATGAATAAATAAAGTTATTATTAAACCTACAGAGAAACATTTATTTGGCAAACAAATTTTTTTTGAACACCATTGCGATCAACGGCGTTCCACCGAACTCCACGACCAATGGAGTGTTAATGAATTAAACGTAGATCATGTAATTGAGACAGCATGTTTTTATGAGTAAATTGGATTCGATTTTGCGTTCATTTTTACTGTGATTTGGCGATGCTATAATACTTTTGTAATGAGAAAGGTGAAAGAATTACTGTGTTTACTCAGTGTCGATAAAAAGTCACCAACTGCAAATATTTCTTATCATCTTCATACGTGTTATTAACCTTTTCTATTGTTGTTTTTTTAATTTTAAGCATCGTTCTGGCGATTATAGAGAATCTTAAAATCCAATAAAATATGAGACAGTTAAAGGGAAAGGTGTAATAACTTTTTATATCAATTTTTATTTAAGGTTATACTTGTAATCGCCACTGTAAAATTTATCAGAAGACTAGCAGGTGTATCTTAACTCGCTTATTTGCTGCGTGGTACAAGTGGCATGTTTGTTGGGATAGTGGGAAAAGTGGTGCAAGTATGATTTCCACCACTGAGGACGTTACCTTTTGTTGTTATTAGAATTATATTGTAAAGTTGGATAAAAATGAAATTGACGGTACCGATGGATAGTTAAAAGTGAGTCAGGTATTATCGAAATATTATTGAATTTTTATCTTCCTAGACTTGTTAGAACTATGAGGGAAAAGAGTTGTATTTTACTAGTAACCTGTTACATTTTCTATACCAACATCTTGAATATATAACCCTTTTGATTGAAAAATAGTGTACCTCAATTAAGGTCCTATAAACAAGTCTTAAAATAATTTTTTAATCACCATAATTCAACACAAATTTACTTACTACTGAGCAGTTTTGACATAGTTATATAATATTGATATTTGTTATAGTACTTGAAGTAAAATATCTTATCTTAAAACATTGTTTACGTTACACCTCTATTCCTCTCATAATGTCCTATAATTTAATTTTTTCAGGAATTATACCTACTTCAGAAATAAAAATTGGATGGTAAGGTGATTAAAATCAATTTATTTTTTATTAAATCCCGCGAATGTTTTTCAACTGTTGTGCAAAAAATGCAGCATCAAACAGGTCTAAGGAAATGGAAATCAATGTGTTTTATTGGCTGATTAAAAAATAATTTATCACACGAATGAATGATCATTTGCACTCTTCAACCACATTCTAGAAATATAATATTTACAATTACATACATTGCCAAGAATATGCGTGCAAATACGCAAAGGACTCGTCTAACTAGTTGTGCATTCGGCATAACTCAAAATGAATCGGTAGTCCTTTACAAATTGCATTCTTTAGGCATTCGTGGACTTCCACATCAATGGCCAACTTCTTATTTAAAGGATACATATCAACAGGTAGAAATATCCTATACTAAAAATATAATACTTCAGCGTTGTCTTTCAGAAACAAAGCCACTTACTTGCGGAGTACCCCAAGGATCGATTGTCGGCCCTATACTCTTTTTATTGTATGTGAACGACATGTCATCATCCACGTCAGATTGCAAAATGGTTCTTTTTGCTGATGGCGTGTTTACATAGTAAATTAGTGTCAATGCTCAAAAAGGTTTGTCTAACCTTTCGACTTGGTTCCATGCAAATCGTCTCATTGAAAACACTGACAAAACAGTGTCTACGTCATTTCACAAGAGTATCACAAAATCTTTACCCCAGGTTTCTCATTCTTTAAACGGGACACAATTAAAAACTGTTACGAATACAAAATTCTTCGGTCTCCATATTCAAGACAACCTCAAATGGAATTGTCACGTTGACAATCTTAATTCCCAATTAAGCAAATGGTGTTACGCATTCCGAAACTTAGTTAACGCAGTTAGTCCACGTATTTCTCGTTGCGTATATTTTGCAAACGTGAACTCCCATTTACGTTACGGCAATACCTTCTGCGGTAATTCCGGTCAGAGTATTCAAACTTTCAGAATTCAGAAGAGGATAGTTCGGATAATTTGTAAATCTCACCCCCGAAACTCTTGTAAACCTTTATTCAAGGAATTAAATATCTTAACACTTCCCTGCATTTATATTTATGAAACGGTCTTGTTTGTTAAGACGGAATTACTGAAGCACCACCCTTGCGTTATCCGAAACAGTCTCGTTCACGAACACAATACTCGCAATAGGAATAATTTCATCGCCCTAGAGTGTCAACCACTCTTTGCCAAAAAGGACCTTATCATTCGGATATCGTTCTATATAATTCCCTGCCCAAGAATATAAATTGAATATCTTCAAATCCGCGGTTAAAAACTACCTCCTGCACCAGTGCTTCTACACTGTAAAATAATTTATTGATTTTAATAAAAGTTAAATTCGTCTTGTGCTTTATCACGCCATTGCTGNTGTGTTGCCGTATGGCTCATATTAATTTAGTTTTATGTGTACTCAACTTTGGCACGGTTGTGTACATGAATTCTGTAGCCCCATCCTGACCCGGGTTTTTCTCCGTTTTTCCTTCGGGTAGAGGCGGATTTCTTATACAGGTTCTCTATGCTTTGTCTAGGGGCGTGTTTATTGTAACAATAAATCGTGAATTTAGTGGGGGGTTTTTCAACTCTTATGATTTTTAAACACTATACTCAGAATAATCTATACTTCGATAATAACTTGTACATGTAAATTTACAAACATATTTCCGTTAAATTACAAACATATCGACATTATATATGTATTATGACTCGCAGCTAACTTTTTATCTTATCTAGGAACTTTTGCTGAAATTTTTGAATCCGCCTCTGCCTTAGGGCCCTTGATCGGAATTGATGGGATGGTCCCTTGCTTGCTTCCGGAGAGTAAATTAGTTTTTTTTNACGTGGTCATACGCAGTCTGTACTGTTTTTTGACAATAAATTTAAAATTTAAAATTTAGTACCGAGACCACATAGGCTTTGGTAAATTAACTGAGGATTCGGCCGGCGAACTGAATAGAAAGACACGTAGACTTCTTACAGAATACCACGGTAAAGCTCCGCATCGAAAGGTGACGTCACTTCGGTCGAACTTAACCGGTACGAGTCCAACCGTGTGTTAGAGAATTGGGCTTTTTTTGTGGGCCTTTAGGGCTCGTCAACATCGAGGTCATTAGAGCCCATGCAGGTGGGGGAAAATGCAGTTTAGCACCATAGAGAAGAGCCGTAGTGACTCTTCCCCGTGTGTGGGACTCGCCGAATATTTCGACCATACCCACTAAAAAACCCTCCTGAATTCAACAAATATCTAAATACAAAGATGAAAGAAAAGAAAACAGTATACCAATACATTATATCACAAAAATGGAAAACAATTTCTAAATATTATATTTTCTAATTACAGAAACAAAGGATGAAAGGAAAGAAGACAGGAAACATGAAACAGGAATGCAAATTATAAACCCTACCGAGAACTTGTGGGATGAGCCTCTATCTACTCATAAAATTCAATAGTTTATTAACATTAACCGTTTCATTTCCGAGAATTGTTGGTAAATCTGCAGCCAGACCAATTTCTTTCCGTATACTTGAGTATCTTCTGCAATCAGTTAGTAGGTGACGCACTGTCGAACAGCTACACTCCTCGCAAACGGGTTCATCAAGTAGTAAGAGATACCTATGAGTGAGAGGACAATGTCCTATGCTTCTGAATGCTGTTTCTGTGACGGAACGAAATTTTTTTATTTCTTTGTAATTGGGGCTTTACGGTTCGCCGAAATCGAGGTCATTAGAGCGTTTGCTGGTTGGGAAAAATTCAGTTTCCCACTAAAATGAAGGGCCGATGTGACTCTTCCCAGTGTGTGGAACTCGCCCACCTCGATCATACGCACTAAAAAATACACCTAAGTTATCACATACCTAAACATAAAGAGGGCAGAAAAGACAGTTGCCTCATACATTATACAAAGGACAGAAAGATGCAGATTTAAAGAAAAATAGATTTAAATTTAAATAAAAGGTAAATTCAAGGATGTAAATTTAAAACCCTAAGTCATAACATATAAACAAATATCAATTGACAAAGACCACATTCCAGAAGAAATCTTAAGAGGGTTATCAAAGCCAGTTCTTTTTGTCCAAGAATGACATCCAATCTTGGGTAGATCGTGTCTCCGTCGGTTGGTATTATATTTGACACACTCCTAAAGAGTGTGTTCCACGGTAAACTTTGTGTTGCAAGTCTCACAGATGGGGGAGGGAGGTTCACCGCGCAATGGATGACCATTGGCAAGATAGCAGTGGCCAATACGAAGTCGTGAAAAGATCACATCTTCACGTCTATTCGCACGGGATGAAGACGACCAACCCTAACAGAGTCCTTTACCTCACCCAGCTTGAAGGTGCAATTTTCCCATTAGGCTTCCCATGTCTTAAGAATACACTATTTTATGGCAAGCTTTGTGTCTGGCGTGGGAACGGTTAAAATGTCATGAACATCTTTCTGTGTTCCTCGCTTTGCTGCCTCGTCAGTTTCTTCGTTACCAATAATACCCACATGACAAAGAACCCCACAAAGGACTATATGAAAGTTTTGAACTGCTGGACGGCCTATTAGATTTTAAATAGTTAGTGTGAGGATATCACAAGTGTAGAGTGAAGACACTGACCACAGAGCATTAATAGTCACTGCATAGAACCACACGCCGTATTGAAGAGAGTTGAATGAACTTCAGCGCCTCAAGAACTGCATTTATCTCCGCAGTGTACACGCTGAATCTTAGATGAACCCTGTAGATTAACGTATGATGTAAGTAGTTTCCATTTATCTGAAGTTCTGCCGGTACACACCAGCGGGAGTATCCTGCATTGCAAGTTTAGATAGTCGAAAGTGTAGTTGGTTGAACGATAGACCATGGTGGTGTGAGAATGTTATTCACCGGAGGAGGTAGGGTGTCATCTTCTTCCAGCAGATTCATAGAGCGAACACCCGCTGAGTGGGGTAACGAAGGCCTAGAAGCGTGAGGTAAATAAAATTTGGAGAAATAATTTGTAGACGAGTGGGGTGAAACCCCCATCTGTTTCACTCCGTAAGATCCAAGTAAACTATCGAGTCTTCTACTAAGGGATGGTTCACAAGCGTCTACCAGTAGTCAATTATTCGACTAGTGCGAAAGGCACTGGTAACAAGGCGAACTCCTGCATGATGGATGCTGTTAAAGGGGTTGAGTAGGTAGTGGAACGGATGCGGTAATCTAATACTGCCCGAACAACGCTTTTATTCAGGTGAAGTACGCAAGTGAAGTCCCCGTGATGATGAGCTTAGGCAACGAAGGAAGTTCAGGGATGAGTTAGAACGGGACAGAAAAATGCGTATGTGATTGCGCCAAGTTAGTGTGCGGTCGAAAGTGAGACCCAGAAACTTTGCGGAGTCAACGAAAGGAAGACGTTAGACACCAAGAAAAAGATCTGGATCACTGTGGGCATGGTTTATTATATAGAAATTCGTACAGCATGTCTTTGACACAGAAAAGCCAAAGCCGGTAGATATGCTCCAATTGTGTAAACTGTTTAAAACCAATTGGAGTTCCCTATCGATGACAGATTCTACTGGACGAACAGCAGATGGCAAAGTCGTCAACGAAGAGAGACGCAAGTACCAGTTGTTTAACCGCTGACGCAATACTATTTATGGCTATGGCAAACAGAGTGACGCACAAGATTGAGCCGTATGGGTTACAGTTTTCCAAGGGATGACTTGATGACAACTGATTACCAAAGCGAATGCGAAAAGACCGTTGAGATAGGAAGCTCTCCAGGAACAGAGGAAGACAATATCGAAAACCCCACGAATTCGTATGATTCCACACTTCCAGGTGGTGTCATATCTTTTCCAAGTCAAAGACGATGGCCACAAAATGTTCTCTCAATACAAACACTGATGAGATGATGGATGACAACACGACAAGGTGATCCAGCGTTGACTGTCGTTTTCTAAAACCACATTGGATATTGGGCAGAAGTTTCTGGTTCCCAGAAACCAAAATATGCGATGATTGATCATTCTTTCCAATAATTTGCTAATGCAGCTTGCCAGAGAAATCGGTCGAATATGCGACGGATAAGAACGAACTTCTCCCTCCTTCGGAAATGGAATAATTATATCTTCACGCCATTGAGACGGGACGGTATGCTAATTCCAAATACGTTTAAATACGTTCTGAAGGAATTTCATCTTAATTCACGAAGATATTTTACCACAGCGTTATATATTTGATACCACGGGCTGTATCTTTCGAAGACACGACGGCAGAGGTTAACTCCGTCATGGAGAAAGGAATATGTTCCTCTCCTCGGCAACTTGAAAAATCCAAGATATGGCTTAAAGTGAAGTTTGAAGCTGTCCATTTACATTGAGACCGGGGATGGAAAAGACCACCCTGAATCTTTTGAACTTGCTGCCATACGACTGATGTAGTGAGGATTCTGAGAGATGAAATGTAAGCTTTCCAGGAGGACGACATGCTTTCTTGAAGAATTCTTTGTGCTCTGGCTCCGCACGTGCTTAAATTCAATGATATTTTCTAAAGTGGGATACTTGTTAAGCCGCGCAACAGCTTTCTTTCTAGCGCTGAACGCCTTTACGCTGTCCGAATTCCACCATAAACTGGGCAACGTCTTGGGTTACATGATTATTTAGGAATGGCGATATCGGCAGGTTCAAAATGAAATGGGAATACGTAATATCAACATAAGCGAAAGACGTCTGAAAGACAGATCTTGCGTTCAAACGTAACTCAGTCTGCATTTTTCAAAATCCACTGAGGCGAGTCATCGAGGGGTAAAAAACATTCATAAGTATAAGAATCGGGTAGGTCACTCCCAAACAGATAGTCGAGAACTATCGAGTTTTCTGGAAGTTTTTCAATAATATCACCCTTTGGGTAGTTGCGAGATGAACCCCATATCGGGTTATGGGCATTAAAATCCCCGACGGTGAGAAATTGGGGCAGCAACTGGTCCATAAGACCAGCAAGCTCCTTCGTGAAAGGCTGCCCACGGGGGATATAAATATTACACCGTAAATGTGAGGGATGGAAGGTTCATCTCATACGGCTGAAAGATACTTCTTGGGTATGGACTGTTTACAAGCACAGCGAAGCCACCGTGTGCGCGGGCGCCGTCTTAAGTCAGGCCTATAACACGTATAACCATGAGGGGGGAAAGTGTTTTGGTAAGAGATGTGTTTCCTGAAGGCAAACTATTTTTTGAGCACGACGGGACAGTAAAAGCTGAAGGTCATCTGAACGGTCATGAATGCCATTCAGATTCCAGGAAAGAAGAGCCATATTCCGGTGTTTATCCGTTTTTTAATGATGTCTGGACTTTTTTTTTTGTTAATGACTATTAAGTGAGACTTCGTTGTGGTCCCATCCCTGGGAGCATCGCACTAATCACCGCTGAAAAGCTCACTTTCAGACATGGAAAGTCCATTATTTCTACTCCTTAGCGTCAAAGCGACGAAATACGTCGCGACTAAACATAAGAATCTGACTTTAAAAAGTCAGGCTCGCCGGACGTTTCGCAACATTGGTTTCTACAAATCAGACCACATCTTGAAGTTACTAAAAACGTCTCGGGATATTTGAATCGGTTGAAAAAATACATGTATCCGCAGCTTTGCTTGTGTTAATTCTGTAATGTCTCCAATTTTACGTTTTCTCAAATCCTCATTGGCATCCAATGAGAATGTTATGTTTTAATGTTGGAGCTATTATTAGTATTGATATATATTTATTATAGACCCCGCACTTCGAACTGCTGTAGATAGCCCAAAAATCATAGAAAAAATAAACATTAAATTTGTCATGTTCTTCTGCATATACTCAGTCAAAACATGGTTCTTAGAATGAATAATACTATTTAAAAAACAAATGTTTCAAAAAACACTAAGTATTTACCGTTTACCCGATACGTCGATTTTACCATTTTTTATAAACTAAAAGTAAAAATTATTCTTATTCAGGGAATGATTACTGTTATGTTTGTGACATGTCAAAACTTGGAGCTTGTAAACGCAAAATATGAGTTATTCCGTTTTCACGAACATAGCTACAAAAGACCAAGTTCATTTTTAAGCAATAAAATTTATAGTCGCCTTCTTCATTGATCACACGATCAATGAAACGTTTAAATCTAAGTATGTGACCACAAATAAGTGATAAACACAACTGCGTTTTGATTTGGTGACCAGCGATGCTGCAGTGGTGAAGTACAGTATGATCCTGCTGCTGTCACGCGCATACTGCCACACTGACGAGTCCACCGCTGAGGTGACTACATACCAATTACGCGAAGGATTTGTAGAACACTACACGTCATAGATAACATTTTCATCAAATTCCCTCGCTTCCCAACCCTTTATTTGAACAGTTTTCAACTAAAGAAAATAAACATGAATTAAAATTATATTGTAGAACAGAAGATTTAAGACAGAATGGCCATATTTCGTCACGTTTCAAAAATTGGTTCTTAAAAAAGAAAAATAATCGAAGTATTATAGAAAAGTTGCAATATTTTGCAAGATTAGCACCGAGAGTAAAGGAAGCGGAGAATTCTAGAATCTGCAAGTGGATAGTTCCAAGTATAAGGAAGCTGCAGACAATAGCTCATGATGTCATAAAACTATTCACAACCACTTACGGGGGGCGAGGGGAGTGAAGAAAAAGAACGGATCGAATACAAAGGATCACTTGATAACACTTAATACAAATGCGCAAGAAATGAGAAAATGAGATTTTGTTAACCCCTGTAGAAAGGAGCTGCCAGAAAATCCAATTAGTTGCTGATAAGAATCAAAATACAAAACTACGGGATATTTATGAAAAAGATATCTATTTCTGTTCTTCACATCCTTCGCGTAATCGGTATGTAACCACCTCAGCTGTGGACGCCAGTCAGTGGCAGTATGCACGCGACAACAGCAGGACCACACTACTTCATAGCTGGTCGCCAAATGAAAACAGTTTTATCACTTATTTGTAGTGACATTCTATGTTTTAAGTGTTCAAGTTCATTAATCATGGCATTTTCTGATGGCGACAACAAACATTTTATTCCTTAAAAATATGCCAGGATGTTTTAGCAATGTTTTTTGGAAAACTTAGTAACTCGTTATATATTGCATGTCGAAGATTGAAATCTTTGAATGTCACAAACATTATAGTAATCATTCGCTGAATAAGAATTATTTTTGACGCGCGAATTTAGTGGTGTTAATTATTTTTTTCTGTGATATTTTGTACCTTCTACAGCAGTTCAAATTGAGGGGTCTGGAATAAAAAATCATAGTCGAGGCGACATGCACCTCATGAGGTCTGAAGGATACATGTAAATATACACGATCTCAGAAAAGACAACCATGGACTCGACCCTAATATCGGCCTTCTTACGTTGTTTTAACGTCTCGCCTTTTCCGTTCCCAGTTCTAAATATAAAGTGCTTCTATGTGATCTCATCTTGAATATAAAGGCACTGGTAGTTGAAACATCTCGTTACCCCTAAAACTATGTATCTGATGCATTTTTATTTATATTTTAATATTAGTTGTCAATTATTTCTATCCATAAACCCATTTCCAATCACCACCCGACGGGTGCTAGTGGTGTGTTTGTTTCGTGAGGGCTGAGTTCAGACACACGATACCGGGATTTCACTATCAACATAGCACGCCGAAAATTAGGTACTCGTCACTGGTATGTCATGTTCGATATTTTATGGCATTCCCAAGGGATTCCAGAGTTTATACGGACTGATCGTGAACTTTGACGTCTGCAATAATTTTACAATTAATTTCAGTCCCGAAAACTACGACCTCGACACTAAAATCGGTCACATTTTATTATTTTTACATTTCACTCCTCATCTCAACACAAAGGGTATTTACTTCTTATCAGGGGTGATCTTGTACTTATCTGACACTGAGTGTCACTTCACATAAGAGGTTCCAAAATATATTTTCTTAGCACCAAAATCAATCGTTTTTTATTGTTTACCTGTCCTTCATTACCACCTCCACCATAGGGATGCTAGGGGTATATTATCTGCAATGTGGACCGATTGTTAACCTAGAAAGAATACGTGACGTCCTTATAGAGGTGCAAGAGATGTCTTACCCCCTATAGTGCTTGAGATCATGTAGTCAGTCATCTGCGTATCAAGTGCTTGAAATTGCTCCAGACACTTACAGAGGGATACAAACAAAACATTCCCACCCCTATTTTACCCCCTTAGAAATGGAATTTCGAAAAATCCTTTTTGAACGGAAGTTTATTCCTCCCCCCCCCCAAAAAAAAAAAAAAANAAAAACTACCGGCCTAATTTGAAGTGCGTAGAATTGTAAGTTTCTGAGATCTCGTGTTTAGGCAGGCAGTCCATGGTGTTTCGCTTTGTGAGCGTGTGTGAGAGAGCGTGTATATCCGGGTGCCTATACTCACGCTAGCACATCCTTATAATAAAACAGCTTATAATAAATTATAGCTTATAATCAAAACATACTTTATTAAACAAATTATCAACAAGTTATAAAATAGCTCTATATACAATAAAACGAACCGTTCGTGCGGTATCCGCTTTACGGGACCTTAGACTTAAAAGAAAATATTTAGCTCAAACAGAAAATATTTAGCCTTGTGTAAGTATTTTGACTGAACTAAAAATGGTGATTTTCAATACAATAGTTTCTCCTTGGAATGCGCTTGCATTGTAATTTGCCATGAACGAAAAATTACTAATATAAATAACAAACCATGCAGAAACAGATCAAACCACATATACTACACATGCCGGGTTATTGCAAAAGAAACTAATATACTCAGAAATGGTTGAGTCAGCAAATGATAACTTTTGAAATTTCATCTACGCATTCCTAGATTCATTGTCTAGAATGAGTTTTGCATATTGCCCAAAGAATTGACCAAAGAAATGGCAAAACAGGCGATGAAAAGGGAATTTCTGGAATCCAGGGGAGAAATTACAGAGTTTAACAGGACATTGCATGTCAAATCAACCAAAATTGGACCTTCATGACTAAGAGCTCGATGTTTTTTCAAAATATTGATAGTACTAATGAATTATATGAAAAATACATTTTAGATTTTTGTCTGCTTAGAAGTTTTTAATCTTAAAATTTAATTTCAATATATGCATCATTCCCGAAACGTTTTCAATTGTTACTATCTTGCATGAAAGTGAGAAAATGTGTGAAAATTATGAAGAATGCTAAAGACCAATGAACCTGCAATGGTGTGTGTTATAGTGTTTCATCTTGTTGATTCTTCAAGAAATAACGTTTTCAGAGAGAAAAACCCACAAAGATACATCGGAAAGTGTCATCTCTATGCACAATTGTTTAAGAAGCACATTTTCTCAAAATTTCTACTTTTCCTATCACTTTCATGCTTAATTTTTCATAAACATCACAATTTTTTTTCTACAAATTTATTAATAAGAAAGCTAATTTCATAATTCCTTTGGTACCTTCAAGCTTTGGTAATGTTTAGTGACATTAAAATTAAACTTTATACTAACAGATTAAAACAGTTCCAAATCAGTCAATTTGCCATGAATTGGTTCAATGAGTATGGGTTTCAAACTTTCCCCGACAAAATTAAAAATTCCAAATTTGAATAAATCTTTGTAACATTTTTAAAAATTATTTTTTTCTTTAACATAATCAACATGCGCATCACAATATAGCTCAAAAAAATTGAATAAAATAATTTTGAAGTTTTAAAAGACAGGATATTAATCAATTATGACTACAAAATTATGTTCAAAACATGGCACAAGTGTTCAAAACATTAGTTCTTAGGGTATGGAAATAGGAAAACTCATGTGGACGTGTGTGTGGGGTTTTACGGCTCGTCGACATCGAGTTCATTAGAGCCCTAAAATCTTGTACAGGTAGGGAAAACGCAGTTACACACTTAAGGAGAGCCAACATGACTCTCCCCGCGTGTGGGACTCGCCGTGATTTAGCCTAAGTTAAATGAATATGGTTAAATGCATTGTTGTTATTGTTATATATAAATATTATTATAGTTGTTAGTACTGACTCACCATACATTGCTATGATCTGTGGGGTTCAATAAAATATTATTAATGTAAGTTATAGTCATGATATATAAATAAAGATCAGATACTGTGGCAAATGCCACTTTCCTGAAGGAATCTAATAAGGCATACCAGAGTGTTCTTTTTGCCGAAGCATATGTCCAATATGGAGACTTGTAAGGATTACTTCATGTCTGTTCGCACGGGATGAAGACGACCTTTTTTTTACCCTACTCAGCTTCAAGACACTATTTTCCCATTCGGCTTCCCATGTTTTAAGAATACACTATTCTATGGCAATCTTTGTCTTACTTGGGAACGTTTAAAATGTAAGGAACTTCTTTCTGTGTTCCTTGCTTTGCTATCTCATCAGCTTCTTCGTTACCAATAATATCGACATGATAAAGAACCCCACAAAGGACTATATGAAAGTTTTGAACGGCTGGACGGCTTTTTAGATTTTCAACAGTTAGTGTGAGGATATCACAAGTGTAGAGTGAAGACATTAACCACAGAACACTAATAGAGTTACTGCATTGAACCACACGCAGTATTGAAAAGAGCTGAATGTACATCAGTGTTTCAAGGATTGCATATTTCTCCACAGTGTACACGCTGCAAAAGGAATGTAGGCGAAAATAATGGGTGGCACTATGGCAGTGGAAAGCAGCCACAACGGAATCGTTTATGGATGAACCATCAGTGTAGATGAACGTATGATCTACGTACACAGCTCTAAATTTTAATTTAAAATTTTTAAATTTTAATCTTAAATTTATTGTCAAAAAACCGTACAAACTGCGTATGACCACGTCGAGGGAAAAAAATTTACTCTCCGGAAGCAAGCAAGGGACCATCCCATCAATTCCGATCAAGGGCCCTAAGGTAGAGGCGGATTCAAATATTTCAGCGGATTCAAAGTTCCTAGATAAGATAAAAAGTTAGCTGCGAGTTATAATACTAATAGAATGTCAATATGTTTGTAATTTTAAGCAAAAAATTACATGTAA
>NNCF01126791.1:570025-628485 GCA_002313205.1 Laupala kohalensis
GCGCAGTCGACATAGCACATGAAACTACTGGTCACAGAAGCCAGCAAAATGGATCCCAGTTCTTATGCAGTAAATTAGTATTGCTGAGATTGTGGATAATGAGCTCTTAGAGAAATCCTTCACAAAAAGAGATTTAATTCTTATACATTTCAAATCTGAAATTTTACCAAATAACAAATAGTTAATTTTAATAGATTTCCAACAGGAATTCTCTCCTAATTGCAAACAACAATAATTTCTAATCATTACAATGATTTTATACAGATTCAAATTATTATCTTGAAATAAATGTAACCAAACTTAATAAACTAGTATAACAAATGAAACTGAAGACCACCTTAATTATGATCACAGATGTACAGAGCTTTGCCCGAGTATAACCAGATGGAGAATACAAGTTAACAGTCAATATCGAAGTATTAAAAAATAGTGGTGCACCTCTGCATTTCATTTGTTTTGTTGATGTTCCAGCATCTGAGGCACAGCATTTTGGTATAACAAGAGTGATGTGAGCAGCACTGGACGAGTCACTCAATCACAAGTATTCTTCACTCTTGTTTACCGCTAATTTCCAAACAAACTTAACATTTCAGTAAAAAGTTTCAAATAAAACAATTCTCTCTACATTCCTCTTTTACACTTTACCTCTACATCAAATTAATGAATTTTTCACAAAGGGTATATTGTCCTTGAGAAAATGGGTCATAGATTAACACAATCAAATTTCTGAAGTAAGCGGGCATTGCCAAATATTATGAATTGGGAGTTATAGTACAGGAAGTTTTTATATTTTCTGATTTTGATTTCAATGGACCGTTGATCAAATTGTAGCCTCTGATCTGTCGATAATAGCAACAATGGACTGAACAAGTACAACACACAATCTCTCTCCCAGAAGCATACAAGTACACAGCTGATGAAGAACACACATCAATTTTGACTTCAACATCAGAAGTATGACTTTCCATCACAATAACTATGAAGATTTTCCAATATTATTATTTGCTTTGTTATATACAGTAAAAATATGAATGAAAATTTCTTTTTTTTACATACACATTTAGTAGACATACTTAGTAGCTTGTAATGAAGCTATTAAAACACTTAATGAAGAAATAAGTAAATAAATGAACACAAATATTTAAATATATGAAACATTTCACAAAAATCTAAATCTGGTCCAATAACTAATCAAAATTGACAAATTGCAAACTAACTATCAACAATAATTTATCCTTATAAGCCTTTCTTCAGAACCAAAAACATGACAAATTAGTTTTGTTTTACTTTCATTGATTTGGAGTTAAAAATGATATATATGTTTAATTTCTTGAGGTCTAGTCAGGGACAGTTAGTCCAGCACCTACATACTGAATAATGCCCACTCTAGATGCCAAGATCAAAAACATTATCCTCATCATAAGACAACCTCAATATCATTTACTCCCACTCCCCTTGAATGGTGTGAAGTACTCAGTATAGTGGCCTTCCACTGAGAATTTCCTCTCCACTGGAAGCAACACCTGGATCACCTCAAAGATACACCTTCAACAACGAAATCCCTTATGAAACTTTAGATTTCTTATACGTTTAAATAAGATTTGTGTAATGAAGTGACAAAAAGGTTCTCTCTTTCTTGGAGTGGTTGAATTAAGGCTTAAACGTTATTAAGATGTGACTACCAGTTCAGCAATGCCGTATACTCTTCACAGGTGCCATTTTTTTTACAACTTTTACATGGCATTCCCTTCCCAAGAGAAGCTAGAGATGTATAGGGGATGATTATGAACTTAATTGTCTTCAGGAATATCTCTACACATTTTCAAGGTCCCAAAAACTATGGTCTCAACAGCAATTTTTTAATTATTTTTACATTTCATCCCCTTATCACCTCTGTATCTGAAGGGTGTTTATTCCTCATGCAGGTGGTAGATGTCAGAATAAGAGTGTCACACTTTCGTTCAGCGACAACAAAAATGATATATTACACACCAATATCATACACCTATTTTTGATGTTAACAATCTACAGCAATTGCTTCTGATGAAAAATAACAATCCCAAGTTGTAATAATGAAAGGAATGCAAGTAAATGTGCAGCACATTAATGTACTGGTAGGACTAAATGGATTATGTAAACGTAAGTTATTACTACTTGATTCACACAAAAAGAAAACTAATGAACAAAAAGCAGAAACAAAGCAAAATTACAATTCTTCTAGGTCCACAAATCCAACAATTAACCTAAAATACAGATTTTATGACTCTTTAAAAAAACTTTTTTTGTGGGGTTTTAGAGCTCATCAACGGCAAGGTCGTTAAAGCCCTTGCAGTTGGGGGAATAATGTAGTTTCACACCATAGAGAAAAGCGGTAAAGACTCTTCTCCATGTGTGGGACTGGCCGAATATCTCGACCATATTCACTAGAAAACCCGCCTGAATTCAACAATATAAATCAATGTATATCTAAATACAAAGATAAAAGAAAAGAAAAGGAAACTGTTGCCGAACACATTATATCATAAAAAGGAAAAAAAAAATAAGAATTGTAATTTTCAAATTATGGAAAAGAAGGATAAAAAGAAGACAGGGAACAAGAAAGTAGAATGCAAATTTAAACCCTGAGAACCTGTGGGAGGAGCCCCGATCTACTCATAAAATTCAATAGTTTATTAATATCAACCGTTTCATTTCAGAGAATTGTTGGTAAATCTGCAGTCAGACCAATTTGTCTCCGTATTCTGGTGTATTTTCTGCAACCACAGTTAGTCGATAACGCACAGTCAGAGAAGAGCTACACTCCACACAAATGGGTTCATCATCAAGTAATAAGAGATATCGATGAGTGAGAGGACAATGTCTTATGCACAGGTGGGTTAGCACAACCTAGTCGCGCCTGGCTGACCTACAGAAACTGCTCCATGACTTAACAGAGGATTTGATAAGTCGGAACTTATTCCCTTCAACAGCCAACCACTCATTGTTCCATTCACTCAGAATCCTTGTCTTGATGGAATTTNACCTCCCTTGTTTACAAGAATATAAATATTTATTGCAAACAACAATTAAAGAGAACTATTCCCGAATATTCTCGAACAAAACGAATATTTGCTACAATGAGAAATTCTCATTAACCGGTTGACAAGTTAATAAATACATTAGTAATCAACAATTCGAAAAGTGTTACAAACTGCAAGTTGACTGTCTAGTGCAAGAAGAAAGAAGATTACATTCTTGAGTCGAACTCAACGAGCGACACCTCGCTCACTGATCCGCTAAGTCTAGCTTCCCAGTGTGATAGATTGTTTGATCGCAATAGCGTCTTAAATCATGTGAGTGCGCTATTAATGTAATTCTGAACGATGTTTAACGTGTTACTAATCTTTTCTTCTTTTTCTTTTTTTTGGTTGGGGCTTTAGGGTTCGTCAACATCGAGGTCATTAGAGCCCATGCAAGTAGAGAAAAATGCAGTTTCGCACCATAGAGAAGAGCCGTAATGACTCTTCCCCGTGTGTGGGACTCGCCGAATATCTCAACCATACCCACTAAAAAACCCTCCTGAAATCAACAAATATCTAAATAGAAAGATGAAAGAAAAGAAAACAGAATACCAATACATTATTTCGCAAAAAAGGAAAACAATTTTTAAATATTATATTTTCGAATTACAGAAACGAACGATGAAAACAAAGAAGACAGTAAAGATGAAAAGGGAATGCAAATTTTAAACCCTCCCGAGAACTTGTGGGAGGAGCCCCGATCTACTCATAAAATTCAATAGTTTATTAACATTAACCGTTTCATTTCCGAGAATTGTTGGTAAATCTGCAGCCAGACCAATTCGTCTCCGTATACTTTGAGTATCTTCTGCAATCAGTTAGTAGGTGACGCACTGTCAGAGAAAAGCTACACTCCTCACAAACGGGTTCTTCATCAAGTAGTAAGAGATACCTATGAGTGAGAGGACAATGTCCTATGCGCAGGCGGGTCAGCAAGACCTCGTCGCGCCGGGCTGGCCTACAGGAACTGCTCCATGACTTAACAGAAGATTTGATAAGTCGGAGCTTATTCCTTTCAACAGCTAACCAACCATTGCTCCATTCACTCAGAATCCTTATCTTGATGGAATTTATGAGATCTCATTTTGGAATCGTGGAGAAATCCACACGAGTCTTAAGGCATGCCGTCTTTGTGGAATCGTCTGCTTCCTCATTTCCTCTGATACCCACGTGTCCGGGAACCCAGCAAAACATTATGTTCTTTCCATCACTTTGCAGTGAGAAAAGTACATCCTGGATGTTCTGGATCAGCTTATCAGCTGGATACATGTTCTGGATTGCTTGGAGGGCACCCAGCGAATCAGAACAAATCAGGAAATGTGATCCGCCGGAGCACTTTGTAGTTCGCAATGCTCGCAATATGTGTCCAATTAGCCTTACTGAGAATCCATTTCTCTGGCTTGCTATCGGGAATAGTCACACATTCCTGCAAAGACAACCAGATAGGATGATGGTCGCTACCATGCAGATCATCTTCTACCTTCCATTGAAAGATATCAGCAACTGCAGGAGAGCAAACTGATAGGTCTATAGCAGTCCATGACCCCGTGCCAAATGCGAAGTGGGTCATCTCCCCGGTGTTCAGTAGACATAAATCTTCCCGCTCAAAGAGACAATTCAGCAGTCGGCCCCTGGGACAATCGCTCGACGAGCACCACAGTACACTGTGGGCGTTGAAATCTCCAAGGAGGAGGAATGGTCAAGGGAGCTGATGAATTAAATCTCTGAGGGAGGTCTCAGAAAAATCTCGTATCGGAGGAAGATATATAAAACACACGGTCATAGATGGTACACTGAATTTTGACTGCTACAGCCTGGATGTGGGTTGGTAGGAGAAAAGGCGAGCAGAGGATAGTGTTTCTAACAAACACGGCAACTCCACCTCTTGCTCGATCTCCCGTGATGTCGTCATATCTGAAGCTGCTGTATCCTCGCAGAGAGGGTGAGTGTTCTGGCGAAAGGTGTCTCTCTTGTAGGCAGATACATATCGGATTACGACGCGCCAAGTGTTGTAACTCTTCATGTTGAGTTCCATAGCCATTAAGGTTCCACTGAAGTATGGAAGCCATTACTGGAGCCTCCGGGGTCAGGTTCGTGAATGTGTATTTCCGGTTCACCGTCGGAAATTACACATTCTGATTCGGAGGAAGAAAGTACAGAGACGTTCTTTTTACGTCTCTGCGATTTCTTGGAAGGTGATTTAGATGTTTTTAAAGATTCAACAATGTTCACGGGTTTAGCCGTAGAACCATGTTTTGTCTTTGTCTGTGGCTTTGTGGTTATGGTGGTAAGTTTAATACTACTTGATGTTTTTCTTGGATTAGATAGTTTCTTTGCAGGCGCTGTAGTTGGTGGTTGTGACTTAACAGGAACGACTGAAGAATCTTTCTTTCCGCATTTGCACTGACATGTGCACGACGTTGTCGTAGACACGTCAGTGAAATCGGCCTGATCAGATACGGTTTTCATCTGTTTTGGAGTCTTGGCTGCGTTGGAGTAACTAGTAGAAAATACAGGGTGTAATGCCCTGTATTTCTTCCGCGCTTCACCGTACGGGATCTTCTCCGTAGTTTTTATTTTCTGCACTTTCTTTTCTTCGAGAAAGGCGACACACTCCCTGCTCCATACCGGGTGACTGCCTGTGCAATTAATGCACTTTGCAGTCCCTGGGCATGAGACGCCAGGTTCGTGTGCCTCCTTTCCGCACTTTCCACAGGTATCACGTCCCTTACACGTTGTTGTGTGTCCAAACCTCTGACACTTGAAACAGCGCAGAGAATTCGGAATAAAGGGACAGACCAGCAGGTTCAGCCATCCAGTCTTCAGACCCTTTGGTAGTTTAGGACAGTCAAAAGTCACGATGAAGGAACTGGTCTTCTCCAGAACACCATTTACCTTCCTCATGATCTGACTGACCTCAACTACATGGTCAGCCTTCCATTCTGCAACAAGTTCGTCTGTTGCCATTTCCATNCATAATGTCCCTGCAACTTACGACCCCCTTGCTGCGATTAAGTGCAGCATGGAGTTCGCACTTTACAGGGAACTCGCCAAGCTTAGTACAATCAAGTAGTTTCAACGCTTGCTTGCTTGTTTTTGTCTCAAGCAGCATTGTACAGTTTCTTAACCTTTTAATGGTCTTCAGTGAACCAACGAGGTCTTCTAAACCTTTATAAATATAGAACGGGGACACTTTTTCAAGTGTCCCATCTATATGAGTCATAACGACAAACATTCTCATAGGGAATGCTCTGTAACTTTGGCTTTGAGATTTCTGAAGAGGGAGGACTGTCAACCCTCGGCCGCTTCGAAGATCCTGAGGCGTGGTACTTACCCTGCGGCTCGCACACTCCGCAAAGCAGGGGAATTGATGTATCTGTCATTTTGTCCCACGAGTTCAGAGGAAATAAATGTCCGATGACGTGGAGCCCCCGCATCACGCCACTAAGCCTTGCTCAACTGAGGTGCGGCAGTTGCCCCAGAGGTTGTCCGCTAGTAAGTGTTTGTCCTCAACACCCATTCACCTCATCGGCACGTAACACACCTTGAGGTTGAGGGTTTTTTTATAGAGGTTTAATCCTTCCTCGTGACCCAGCCAATGAAGGCAAGATCTCCGCCCTTCAAAACATGCAACTTTCCACCATCGCGCCAATGGTGGTCGCTGAAGCATGTCCAAAGCCTACGGTGTCCGAGGACTGGTGGTGCAATACCAGTCCCCAGCTCGGAACCGTGGGTTCGCCAAGCCCATACTCACTGAGCTCCCTGTGGGGGAAAGAAGATGGAGGAGAAGAAGAAAGAGAAGAAGGGGAAAATGAAAGATACCCTAGCTCCAATAGTGTAGGGATTGAAAAGAACAGGAGGTGACCAAGGAAGGTCAGGAAAGAGAAAGAAAGGAGCATGGCACAAGCAAGTCGAAGCAATGCCAAACTCAGCTCGGAGCCCCGCGTTCGCCAAACACGTACTTACTAGATGAAAGCCCCCTGGGGGGGCGGGGTTACTAATCTCATTACAACATTATTAATACTTTTGAACATGCAATTTTCGCACTAACTCAATTCTATTCAAAACTGATCTAAGTGTGGAATATAACAACATGACTTCAACTAGGACTCAAATAAATTGACGAAATGTCAATCACATTGTCCCCAAAGTGCATCGAACTGTTGAGTAGAAACTTCGAGTTGCGACACTCATAGAAACTGTTCGACATTGTAATGAGTAAGATTTCCAAAGCATTTCTTACAAATGTCAGACTAATTATTTAATTCATGCTTTCTGATATTTTTGGTTTCTAACTAATTTGCATATTCATTCTCTACAAACATATCGAAGCAATTATTTTGACATGTTTCTAATATTGTGTAATATTCTTACGTATTCCTATGAATGTCATCTGTTTTACTGTTTTCAAGTTTCCTATTTCACAGGAAAGCACTTTTATAATTGTTTATTGTACGTTAATTTATGTGTTTCACCCGCAGTATGTCTAATTAACTCACATTTGTTGAACTTTACTGGTATACATACCATTCAACCACTGTTACAACAAACAATGCCTTGTTTATATACAAATTGGAAATATCGTTTTATTTATAATTAGTCTATTTAATTGACGTTTCACTTTGAACGGTAGTGTTGATTTATTTGTTCGTCTATTTTGATGGGAACGATTTAATATTATTTACAACACGCCATTGCATTTTACAATTAATTCCTTCCGATTTCAAAATTATTTAACTATTTCATAACTTAATATAACCTTCTACCCAGCCGGAATATCTTGATGGAACTCAGATCCCTTTTTTGGAATCGTAAAGAAATCCAAGAGATTCTTGAGGCAGGCTGCTTTTGCGGAAACGTCTGCTTCCTAATTTCCTCTTATTTCCACGTGTCCGGGAAGCCAGCAACACATCATGCTTTTTCCATCACTTTGGAAAAAGAAAAGCACATCCTGGATGATCTGGATCAGCTTATCAGCTGGATACTTTGATCGCCAGTGCTCTCAATATGACGTAGCACTCAGCGGTGTAAACGCTGCACAGGTCATCAAGACAGTAGCCACAGGTCTTACAGGGAAACACCACGGAGCAGCCGACACCATCAGCCTGCTTCAACCCATCTGTAAACACAGGGATATGGACCCGGTATTTGTCGAGGATTAGGTGAAAGTATACCCTCAATATCGCAGCTGGAGTGTTCTTGTCATGATGCAGAAGATCGAAATTAATCTTCGGCTTGTGCGAAGCCCAAGAAGTAGTCTTACTGAAACCTAGAAGGTATTCTTTCGATTCCTGACAGTTGTCTGAGCATTTCATAATAAATGGAATCAGGGCCAGGAGCAGTGTTGTGAGCTGTTGCTAGAGTTGACTCAAGTTCCCACATAGAAAAGGAAGACTTGAAGGGTTCCCAGTTGGTGGAATGAAAGTCAAATGATGACTGTCCCCGAATGCAAGCCACAGAAATGGATTCTCAGGAAGGCTAACTGGACACTGTACCGTTCTCTGGCTGTCTTCAGAGAAACGGCTAGTGTCCAAGAGAGGGTCGACCATCTGACCCAGAAGATTCATCGCGCCGCTGAAGAATCCATTCCGAAAACATCTATGATTCCGCGAAGACCTCTTGTCCCCTGGTGGAATGACAGTTGTTGGTTCGCCATTCGACGAGGCGAAGAGCATTGCAGAAATTTAATAGTCCATCTACGGAAAACCTCGCCACATATCTGATTGCTAGAGCAAAAGCACGCAGAACAATCAAAGAATCCAGATCCACCTCCTGGAAAGAGTTTCTAAGTAACATTAAGAGAACAACATTGTCCACTAAAGTATGGGAGTCAATCCGAAAGATATCTGGAAGGTATTCTCGAGTTCCAATATATGGACTCAATTATCAGAGTCAGGTTCTTACCAACAACAGATAAATTGCAACAGTGATGGCTAAATACTTTGCTGATTTAACATCTACAGCAAACTGTGATCCTGATTTCGTGAGAAAAACGGAAATAGCAGAACTTAATTTTTTTTTACCCTATAAGGAATCTATCTGCCAATTGCAAGTTACATAGGTTTTATAGTTCCTGAGATTTCCTCATTGTACTTTGCTTTTATCCACATTGCAATAGGTTGTTTCACATTTTAACGACTCATTCCCATTCCAATACACTCCCCTCATTCCTGATCTTCGACTTAACGGCATTGGGAGTTCAATAATTCATCTGGCAACCCTGCACACCATGAATAAGACACTAAAATCAGTCATTTTAGATAATTTGTTGTGCCAAGCTCTTCCAAATCCCATTTCCCAAATAATTTACATACACTTTATTGAGTTGGGACGGATCCATACAAGCATAGGGAGTATGACTGTACATTTCAGCAACAACAAAAAAACATCGATTCAACCCTAATACCAGAAGTTTTATATTATTTTAAGTGCTGTTATCATGAACTTACCTTAAACGCTATTAAAATTTAACTCGGCAACCCAGAAAACAAGAGATCCAAATTTTTTCAACTTTTTTGTACTACAAATTTACTTTCAAATATTCACCACATAAACCCCTTTTCACTTCCTAACCAAGGGAAGCTGGGGCAGTCTTTTCTCCATGAGGCTTGAATTTAGACTTAACCGATGTCAGAAAGTCACCGTCAACTCAGTGACACAGAAAATCTGTAGACTGGCCACTGGTATCTGTCATGTTCCTTTATTTGTACATGGCAACCCCTTTCCTAGGGGTGTTAGATATACAAATCTGTGTACCTACATGTGTATACATATTAATTGTGATCTTCGTGCCTTCGACAATGTCACTATTAATTTCATCTGTTCTGTAAACTAGTATCTCAACACTAATATCCATCATTTTCGATTATTTTTACATATCATTCCTTCTCATCCCCTACCCAGAGGGAGTTGAGTTGATGATCATAGACTTAAGCAGCATTGTGACTATGTATTGAACACCAATATCTATCACTTTTTTTTTTTTATCGGGATGGCTAGTGATACTCCATCTCAAAATTCCCTGACTTTCCCTGACCAATGGATTAATTATGGATTCCCCGACTATTATTGCACATTAACATGCACACAAAAATTCATTTAACAGAAAAAAACATCCTGGGTTAAATCTAAACAATAAAGTAGTTTTTTTCATAAAAGGAAATATCATCATAATACATTCTCCAATTGTAATGCATTTTCATTAATAAGAAAAATTTATCAGAAATATAAATAAAACAAAGCTTAGCTTTGGATTGACAAAAAAATGTTGCTTCATTGCAACAGTACTAAGTTCCGTAAACATTTCAAACAATTGTTAACAGTTCCATAAATTATTCTTATAAACTGCTGAGAAAGTTATGAAATTTGTGTATTCAAAAGCAAGACGAATCAGGTTTGTTGTGGCATGAAAATACTATCACAGTTAGGCCAACCTCTGACATCTTACATAATGATCAAAATAAATATTAAAAGCTAAACTTGAGTTTTCAACAGTACACTGAGAAAAAAATCTAGGCTAGTGATTCTCTATCTCAATATTCTCCAACTTTTTCCTGACCAATGAATTAATATTCCCTGGCCAATGAATAAATTTTCTCTGACTTTATCATACTTTAACATGAATGTAAAAATTACTTTAATGAATGAGAAACAAACATCAGAGTAGGAGGAATTTTATACAAATAAAGTAGTAATTTCATAAAAGGGAATTATGATTAGTTCTTTAATCATTATTCAATAGTAAAACGTTTTCATTTAAAAAATATAAAAATAAACACTTAAAATAAATATTAAAAAACTTAGTTAAGTATTAGACAGACTAAATGAAAGTAGTCTTTAGCTCTACCATCATTAAAATGAAGGTGAGGCAGTTTAAGAATGGTAGTAGGCTGAGCTATCCCTGCTTACACCATGCAGTAAACATATGACAACGCCTCACTTGCACTCCATCTCATTACCATTCACTGCACAGGTTATAATAATACATGTACAACATTCTTCCAAGATGTCAGTGTCATCCGAGTTATAATGCAATTATGACATTTGCTGTCAGTGAAACAAAATATCTGCTAAAATGAGGAAATAAAGCAGTGGTCAGTCCACTGTTCCATAATCCAATAGTAATTTTTATGTCAAGGGTGCATATTTTCACATAGGTTGTCACATTTCCTTCACATTCAGAGGTGGCTTGTTGCAACTGGAACTGCCACGCTGCAACACTCCACAGTTGCAACAAAACTGTTACCCATCCCACCTCAAACTAAACATCTCTAATGGGCTGCCTTGCAGTTGTTTCCTTGCAATTGTGCGAACACATCCACTTGGAACAGTCACGCAGTCATGTCCATACAACAACACTTAACAGTCCCTTAACCCACTGAAACAATAATCAAATTGTTCTAGTAAACTTCTGAAACAATTATGAAATGTATGTATTCAGAAGTAAAGCAAATCAAGCTTGGTTTGGTTTGAAAATAAAATCAAAGATAGGCCAAACTGACATTACACAATAATCAAAACAAATTGAATTTCGGCATAACCAAATGCCAGTTACAACAGATTCCTCGCTACGGAGTTGTTTAGTTGAACTCCTTCACAGCTGTTGCCAAACCCATTACAAAGGTTCCGTGATGGAACTGTTTGGTGCACCTCTGATCAGGTAACATCAAGACCATTGGAAGAAACAAGCAGTTACTTTCTCACTATTTTTTAGATAGTTGTTTACATACAAAAACAATGATATCTCAGATTAGAGAAAAATCATAATTTCTATTTTTAAAAAAACTCTTATTAACCCCATTAAAAAAAGAATTTCAAAAAATAAATTCTTACTGAGTCCACAACATAATAAGCAATGTTGTGTCAAAAATCCAAGTTCTTATACCCCTGCTACACAATTTTTAATTACAGAGTCCTGACTTCTGACTGCAGTGGTAGGAAGAACAAAAATTGTAGAAAAAAAAACAGTTAATACCATTGGATTTGCCATGTTGCTCTGCATACAAATAGTGAAACAAAAAAAGGTTAGACAAATGAATAATGAGTTTTAAAAACCTGAAATGTTTGAAAAATATTGATATTTCTTACAGTTTTTACTGAAATAAACTATAAGCGTCAAAAATAACTATTATTCAGCAAAACTTTGTCTGGATGACTGCAGTATATTTTTTGAAACTGAACCTGACAATCCTTAATCACTGTATAAACATAACACTAAAACATTTCAAAATCATGTGCATGTAAAGCATTTTAAACACTGCACATTTAAATAAACGCAAATTTTGGAACAAAGATTTTTCTACAAACACACTAATGCCAACAAGTGTCCAATGACCATCTAAAATATAAAGTGTCTAGGATACATAAAGAAACTTACCATTCGACCAGGACCCAGGCCTTTCACTCGAACTCTGACCATCTTGATACCTTTTTCAATTACCTTCTGAAAATAAAAGTGAACTTAGAACCACTAAATTCTTGAACTTAGAAAAGTAATCCTCTAAAATAATGCTTACCGCTCCTAGGTTCAATGCAGTTGTTTGTGCAGCAACATTAGTACCTTTCCGGGCATTCTTAAAACCCTCCAGACCACATGATCTAATCATGATAACATCACCTGAATAAAAAAAGTAGTTAAACTTTGATGGTCTAATAACATAATTCAGAAAATATAGATAAAATGGTACCTTTTGCATTAGTGAAGTTCATTATAGTATTATTCTTAGACACACTGATGTTGCATATGGGAATGTCTTTAAAAGGTACATCATTGAACAGAGTAGTGTAAGTATTTTTATTAGGAAAAGTATCGTCTTGTCTGGAGAAAAAAAAATCACAAATAAATATTAATTAGTTATGAATATGACAATACACCATTAACTACAATTATTCAATACTGAAGTTTAAAAAAAGCATCAATAATAAGTTAATTTTAAAATACTAACTAGTTTCAGTTTATTTACCACTATTTTAATTTTGATCTATAAATACTAGTAATAAAAACATAGTAAATTTTTTTTGACAATCAACAATGTTATTAAAAATATAATGAAATATTACACACATATATTTGTGTGTGTGTGTGTGTATGTATATCCAAAAGATAACCA
Organism: Laupala kohalensis; assembly: GCA_002313205.1. NCBI lineage: Eukaryota > Metazoa > Arthropoda > Insecta > Orthoptera > Trigonidiidae > Laupala > Laupala kohalensis. Next base: position 583,194 of record NNCF01126791.1, read on the forward strand.
TTCTAGTGCACAAGAAATACAGACTTACATTCCTTATCACCATTTCACAAGATAAAATATTCCACATCATTGTAGATTAAAGGACAACCCTATTATAATATGTTCTCCATATGCTCACCTAAAAAAAACAAGAGTAAAAATAAATCAAAATACATCACAAAACATAACAAATTCAATGAGATATTGAAATATACCCAAATGAATCTAATTTACAGAATGAAATACAAGACTAATTAATTACAGTAAATTTACAAATTTCCTCCAGAAAGCCACAATAAAAACCTAATCAGTCTTTAACCAAAGTTTAGTAAGGCTGTCAGTCTTTAACCAAAGTTTAGTAAGGCTGTCAGTCTTTAACCAGAATATGGTAAGCCTGTCAGTATTTCGGCACAGAGTTCGGTAAAGCAGACTATTTCGGCAGAGAGTTCGGTAAGGCTGACAAGAGCTTTTGCATAACGTACTTTCTTCCTAGACCGCTCACTAGTATATCACTATCATACGCAAACAGAGGTGTTGTAACTTACTACGCTGAAAGTGTTAGTGTACCACTAACTTCTGAGCATGCGCAGAGGCAACTTGCATGTGGGTAGCGTATACGATAGGTCACACGTACGCTATGCAAAAACTCCGTAGTATTTCGTTAGCGCTCGGTAAGGCTAACAGTATTTCGTTAGCGCTCGGTAACGCTGACAGTATTCAGCGGAAGAAGTCAAATAAAAATAGAACAGCAGAAAGAAAAAAAAGGAAAGTGAAACCAATATGATCGGATGAGTCGGTGAAGACTTTGTATTTCCAAAGAGTTTGGATGCAAATGACATCGTATGTCGAAAAAACTCAATTTTAAGCCTCAGAATTGCAAAAACAAGACAATACGTCAAAAGAAAAGTTTATGTATGCGTGTATATAGCGCTAAACATATATTGAACAAACAAACTCAATAATCATGACAATAATAAAGCATCATTGACGTCAATTGTACAATTCTCATAAAACAGTATGATTATTATTAATTATATACTCCAATTATCGCTCATAACCCTTGTCTTGTTAAATTTTAAGTAGTCTCATATCTATGTCTAGTTCTTCAACTTTTCTACATGCTAAATCCAAAATTTTTATCTCGCAAGCAAGTTCTCTCAGTTCTGTATGTTGGAGTTTTCTTTTGTTTCAACTTGATAATGATCATACATATTTCTAACTGCATGAAGGATGTATGTTTCTTAACCATGTAAGGTCAATCAGCAAGATAAGAGCCTATTTCTCTCCAATACTTCTTTTTTATTTACAGAATCATTTTTTAATTAATGATTATCTAATACACTTCTATATGTAAAATTTGGACATTCAACAGTATTAAGTTGCAAAAAAAGATAAAGACAAATAATACACAATGTAGAATCAATTTCAGTTCTTTGAATTCATAGAAATTTTTTTAATTTCTGAAATAGAAATACATCTACATACAATTTTGATATTATTTAGATAAAAAGCTTTGCATATTTTTGTAATTTCCCTGACCTGCAAAATTCCCCAACTTTTCCAGACTGATCACCCTGCATAAACATAGAATTCACTACAAGTTGCAGAACAAGGTCTTTTGAGTTTTTTCTATATGTCGAAAAAATGTAGTAATGCAATATTTCATTGAGAAACTATTCAACCAGCCCAGAGTATGAAAAAAATATGTTTAAAAACCATACAATGTTATGAAGGTGATTGAACGAATAATTAATGTTGTACAATGTTTGTCCTAATATTATAATAATCATAAAAGAAAGATTCATCTTGCTAATAAGATTAATATATTAAATAAGTTAAACTTTATTTAATGTTTATTAATATTTACTTAGTTTCATTTCATCCAAGTATTCTAATACATTATATAGCTAAGTTATTATAAATATTAATAATTAATCATGCTACCTCCAAAAATCTAATATGAAAAAAGAATAATTTCATTAATATGATTGAAAATTACACTTAAGTCCGAAAAAAATTCCATTCCAATACGTATTTAGATTAGCATTACAGAGACTGAGCTGAAAGAAGTCGATACGAAACTGAACTTTCTTGTTGAGACTTCATTAAAAATCCAACTTACATGGTCACTATAGTCACTATATAATTACATACAAATCCTGTGTGTAAACAGGAGCCATGCATAAGTCTACGTTTCAGTCTCAATCCAAGGCCGATTTTGCTGCACTGAATACTTCGTTTTCTTCAAAATCCATGTAACTAAAATTACTTTATTTGTTGAAGTGATAAGTAAAATCAAAAGTACTATTTACAGAACAGTAAAACAATCAAACAATGACTGTTGTATTTATACGGTTTATTGTGACGTTGATTTATCTTAAAAATATTTCTCTCATAAGAAATAATTTAACTAGAGCTACAGATTGATCCAGAAATAAAAGTGTAAATGGATCAAAAAGTACAATAAATTATAAAAAGTTCAAAGGCGAAAAATATAAAAGAATCAGAATCAATAAAAAGAGTTTGACTTGAGCTTTCACTCGCAAATGTATTTCACTTGATAATGGTGCCAATGGGTACCAAAACGTCGTGAGTTTTAAAAGTTTTAAAGTGTCGTATTGTTTGTTGCTTTTACTCAAAAATGATTTTCCATTGAATTCTAAAAAATAAATAGTCTGCTAAAAAGGGTCGTTATTTATTTATTCATATTTAACTATGCAGACGAAGATTAGGGCCCTTGATCGGAATTGATGGGATGGTCCCGTACTTGCTTCCGGAGAGTAAATTAGTTTGTTGTCCTCCACGCGGACATACGCAGTTTGTACTGTTTTTTGACAATAAATTTATTTAAAAGATGGACTGTTCATAAAAGAATCAGATCAACTGTGTTCCGAGGAATATGGGAAATAGGTTATACCACGTGAAATCAATTTTCAAATCGAACTGAACGGATCGTGTAAAACATCACCTAACAGACAGACAGACTGAAATGACCGTGAAACACGATCTGATGACAATACTGAAAGATCGAAAATCCTGATTTATAAAAAATTGCTAGGCAAATAAGGGAAAAGGCATATTTGACGAAGAATATACAGCCTCTAGCAGTGAAAAATGAGGGCTCCGTACCCTCCCATTGCACTTTCCAACGCTTGTGGGAAGGGGTCAGGGAGAGGTGGCAATACTCACTGCATTGCAAATAACTGACATTGTTGTCGATGTCTGATAAACCCACGTTAGGAGCCTGAAAGACGACTAACAGCGTCTGGGGTTCAAACCCACCAACCAGCTTGCTGGAGCGAAGGGATGCTATTAAATGTAATAAATTTAAGAGAAAAAACAAGCAATAAAATGGAGTAAGAAAAATCGGTTAAAAGTTTTTTATGGTAAATTGTTTACTGTGTGTGTTGCCTCTTATTTTATTGATGTCAAAAATATATGTTAATTGAAGAGTTTCTAGATTTAAAAGAAAAACAAGTCAAGATTTGAGTGCTGGAGAATTATATGATAATACATCATTGATTTTTAGACAAAATCTAGCATATCCAAAATAATATTATACAATAAATGACAGTCAGTTTGCCAAGAAAGCTAATACAAAACCTTCCAACAATTCTACTGAATAAAATTAAGCAATCTCATAATAGGTGTGTACAGTCTCCTTGATTGTAATGATGTATATTGTTGAGTATCCCATTGGTTTCTGGGACAAACAATACCAATTTCTCCATCTATCTGGGTAATAAATCTTATATTGTGATATACTATCATGTGATAATTATGCATAAAGAGATATCACATTTCCATTTTTGTAATTGTACAATTTGTGCACATTTAGGGTATATACACGGCATTATAAATTACTAAATGTAGAAATGGAAAATTGAAGTTAACTCTATGAAACAAAGTGAAAACTTATGACCCCGATTTACTTGAATAATAATTATTAATTTTCTACGTTGTCTTGAATATGTTTAGTTTGCTACACTTCTTTTTCTTTTTGACATATTCATACTAAGAAATATTATTTATGGTAAAAATTCATAATTTCTTATTTTTTACATATTTGCAAGTATGTAGATACAAACATTTCAGAAAATTGCAAAACAATTTCTATACAGTTCAACAGCACACAAGGTCTCTCGAGTCATCATTTGTGATGTGTCTGTCAACTCTAGATTATAAAAAGAAAACAATACTATATAATCCTATTTTCATTAACTTATTTCCTGATACTCCCACGATAATTTAAACTAATAGAATGTTTGACATAAAATAAACTATGATTAAGACCTTCCCACATGTTGCAAAATGGATCGAATCATTTACACTGGATCACTTACCAAACAATATTTGCCAAAAACCCGATAAAAAAAACAATACATACTTTTCATACTTCACTGTATATTGATTAAGTAAGACAACATTTCTCAGTAAATCAGAAAGGAACAAAGATATGGCAAGAAATTGACTGACATAAATTTCACAAGTTAAAAATCAGATTTAGAAGTCCTTTGACCTTACATAATCTAACACTACTCTGAATGCCTTTATTTTCACCATCCACACATATATCTTAGAGCACACAAATCATTTTGATTCCAAGTTCTTTGGCTAAGAAAATCCACAATATTCAGAACTCAACCAAAATGACTAAGAAAAATAAACTTTGTTTCAATAGACAAGGAAGAAGTTCCTAGAGTTGCCTAAAATAATTAATCCACAAGAAATAAGCATAGAAGAGTAGAACTCGCTGCAGCTTACAGAAAGCAAAATATAAGAGATAAAATGAAAAATTATGATACAATTAACAATAAAGTTAACAAATCCACTCCACAAGACGGATGATGGGAAGTTTCGTAGTGCTAAAAAGAGTTATTTAGGAACCATAAGCGCCATTTTGTGAGGCTGGAACAACGCAATAAACGGCAATTCCCGTTTTCGGTATTCTTACCTTTGAACTAGAGAATCGACATCTAGAGACTTTTCTCCCGCGGTTCCTTCATCTGGGGTAGGCAATGAAGCTAGCATTGCACGTCGATCATCCCTTCTGCTACGTGGCAAACTCCAATGGATGTTTCTGGAGGGTGTAGTCCCCAGAACATCGCAACTGAGAGGACCAATAGAACAAGAATTCCACAGGTGCCTTAGTGGATTTTTGATCTTGCATTCACTTGCAACTACGATATTCAACTTCGTAAACGGGATAAGAAGTTGGGAATATCTACGCAGCATTTTTACAAATTATTTCCGTCAGATATCGTAACTTCCGTCCTCCACCTACCCAGCATAATCCACAAGAGAACACCAGAAGGCCAATGCGTCAGCGCGATAGCAACGAGAAGACTACTAAACCCCCACTTCGACCTACAATACCAAAAACAAGTTAACATCTTAAACACAATCAATCGAAAGTAAAATACATTGTTCTGTAAGAGGGCAAATGAAAACCGCTGAAATACTTATGATTGTGTAAGGCTAACGCTAAACATTTCGCTGCTGTCGTAGTAAATCATTATTGTCCTGGTCCTAATAATTATTCTCTCAAATGATTACGGCATATTTCTCAACTACTACCAACTGTATAGAGACAGAAATGAATTCTTTTATTTGCGTACATACTTAAGTTGATATCTTCGTAATACATAGAATTATAAAACTACAAATTCTTCAGAGGTATCTCAGATTTGAATTCCAGGTACAAGAAATCGTGAGTTTATTCTTAGAGTACACTGAAAATTAACCCCAAATAATAATACAAACACTTCTTTTACTTCTATAGTTGGTATGAAGCTTCTTCTAGATCTTGTGAGCAGAATGAGCAACCACCAGTAGAAAACATATACATTCGAAAATTGTATTGACTCACTGTGTTATTCTGTTGCTGTGCTTTAGTGTATTATAATAATTTTTTGCGTTTATTTGTGTACCCTATGGCACTGTGGTAGTAACTTTGTTATTTTCTCTTATTATTATTATTATTATTATTATTATGTATTTTTATCTCATCTAATGCTGGTATCTTTCTTCCAACCGGGAATAAACGACATTCCTAGGGTTAGATATAATCCATATAGCAGCTACAATAGGGATATGGGCATTTCCCAACTGTTGTTTTTTGAATTTCATTTAGATTTATATTTTCTGTATATATTGCTTTATTGATTGCCTAATGCCCCTATTGCTACTGGTATGATGTCTGTTTTTGTTTTCCACATTCTCTGAATTTTTGTTTTTAAGTCTGTATTTTATTATTTTTACAGCTTCTTTTTGTGAGATGTTCATATCTTTGGGCACTGCAATATCTATTAATCAACAAGTTTTGTCTCTATTGTTTTGCACTATAATATCAGGTTTTTTAGCAACTACTGATTATCAGTTGGTTTCAAATAATAGTTATGTCTTCTTTGGTCATAACTGATTGTGGGTTATGTTCATACCACTTGTTGGTTACATCTATCTTGTATTCTTTACAGATTCTGTAGTGTACAATTTTGCAAACATTATCATGGCGGTGTATGTATGCATTTTTCGCCAAGATTGGACATTCAGAAACTATATGGTCTATTGTTTCTTCATACTGTTGGCACAGCCAACATTTTCTTTCAGAATGTGTTTCCTATAATATCTTGTTTTGAGGGTCTGGTCCTGTGCTGTTACCAGGAGCTCTCTGTTTCTCCCTTGAGATGACCTGCTGTCAACCAGTTAAATGATTTTTCTCTATCAATTTGTCTTCCATATTGCATGTTGATTGTCCATGCATAGGTTTACTTCTCCATTTGTCAATAATTGTATTTTTGGTTTTCTCCCTGAAATTTGATTGGTTATCTTCAACTACTTGTTCTGCTGTTTCTATGGATTTTCTGTATTTTAATGCATTTTTCTTATTGAATTTATATTATTTCTTTGTTGGTTACACTTCTTTAAGAGTCTGAGATAAGGGTCATTGGTACTTTGGTAGACAGACGTTCGCAGTGTGGCCCTTTAAATCTCATGGCGCCGCTAGTGAACTCTGATTGGTTGCGTCGTGGCGGAGAGATGAAAATAGTGCGGAACATTATTTCTTTATAACTACCGTAAATATGAAGAGCGAGGAATACGACTTATATTTTCGGAACCGTAATAATATTTGTAGTATTATGACATTAATCATTTTTTCGAACCCTCTTTGGACCAAAAGGTGAATTTTGGCCGACATATTTGTGTAGGTTTTGTGTTGCTATTTTTTATATTGTTTCTATCAGTATTAAACCCCGTCTTCCTTTCTTTCTTGGCACGTACAGTCTATCAATATCAGCCTTTGGGTGATGTTTTTTATGTAGAGTTAGCAATTTTCTAGTTTTCCTATTAATTTGCCTCAATTCTTTTAGTCTCCAATTGATTACTCTGAAGCTGTATTGCAGAGCTGGTACTGCATAAGAATCGATTACTGTGAATTTGTTTTTTTGCATTCAAACTTGTTTGTAGAATTTGTCTAGTTCTTCTAATATATTCTGTTTTCAGCCTGTTTTTCATTTGATTATGATCAATACCATCACTTTCTTCTATTCCCAAATATTTGTATGTGTATCCTGGTTCTAATTGTTTAATGTTTGTAGAAGTGTTGAAATCTGTTTCTGAGATATAATAATACAATTTTCCATGTTTTAAGGTAACTGTTGAGCATTTATCCATTCCGAACTTCATACCAAAGTCCTCACTCATTACCTTGATTGTTTTTATTTCTGTTTCCATCTCTTTCTCGGATTTTGCAAATAATTTTAAATCATCCATGTACCATAGGTGGTTTATTTTAATTTCTGTTTTGTCGAGAGTATATCCTAATTTACTTGTTTTTAGTTCTTTTGTAAGAGGAATGAGGGCTATAAGAGAAATGGTGGTAGTGCATCTTCTTGGAAGATGCCACTACAGATTTCAACATTTTTCACTATTATATTAGGTCCTAGTAGTAATGTTGTATTCCATTATTTTTTTCATAGAATGATATTAATTTTTCATTTGCTTTTATTGTTTTAAGTGATTTGATAATCCATGTGTGGTATACTGTCATATGCTTTTTGGTAATCTATCCATGCAATGTTTAAGTTCTTCTTTTTCGATTTAAAGTCTTCTGTAATAGTCTTTGATATCACCAGTTGGTCTTTGCAACCCATTGAACCCTTCATAGATCCTTTTTGTTCTTTGGGCATTATTTGGTACTAAGCTAGATGTGTCTCAATTCTACTTGCCATTATAGATGTTAAGTTTTTGTATATGGTAGGTAGGCAGATTATTGGTCTATAGTTCTTTGAATCTTTGGTATTTTTTCCTTTTGAAATCAAGTCAAACCATCAGGTAGCCATGTTGGGTAGGTTTTAGGAATTCTATTATTTCATTGTAAAACTTGGCCAAATAGTGGTGTGCGAATATTAAATATTTCAACCAGTAGTTATTGATTTTGTCAATGCCTGGTGATTTCCAGTTTGACTGTTTACCTGTGCTATTTCTTATTTCTTGTTCAGTAATTGGTGGCATCTCCATGGTTTCTGGAATTTCCTCTTCCATTTTCTCTGTCTGTTTCTCAATCCATTCAGCATCTTTATTATATGTATCCTCCCTCTCCCAGATTCCCTTACAGTACTCTCTAATTTCATCATTTGTGGGGTATTCTTCTAGTCTGCTGCTCTTCTTTTCATTTAGTTTGTTCAACTTTCCTTGATTTTCTTGGAATAGTTTGTTTTGAATAAATTGATTTTTACGATTTTCATATCTATTGATTCTTGTAATTGTAGCTGTGATCTTTTGCTTTAGTTGTTCTATTAGTGTTTCCACATCAGTTTCCAGATTGATATTATATTTTTGCTTCATTTGAGTTACTTTCCATCTGTTTTTCTTGAGATATTCTGGGTTTTCTGAGAGGGGGACAATTCTTTCCATAGCCACTTAACTTTATGTTGTTATCTATGTTTAACACGAACATAGTTTGAGTGAAAACATTCTCTTGTATTTTAAGGGGATGGTCTATATATGTGACATAGCCTCATATCAAAGAACTATTTAATGAAGTAATTTTTTAATTTTAAAAGATAGGGTTTATGTGAGAGAATCCTTGTATGTATATTTTTTGTTTGAAATCCACTCTTGAAACTTTTACTCATTTTAAGTTCTGTTCAATTCTCGTGATTATGTTAATAACTTTAGTAATGATGTAATCTACTCATGGTGTAAGTGTAATGTACTCCTTTCTCACCCTGATCCTTGTGTATTACTTTTAGCAAGATGCCATGGCTTCATTAGATATTTTTCAAAAACTTAATGAAACTAATCCACTGAAGTATATTAATGTGGCTGCCAAAATAAACGGAGTCCACACAGATGTTGTTATAAATGATTTCAGGTTGGTTCCAATAATTTATTGTCAATAAATACTTTGTTTCTTAAGTTTTATTCTCATTATTTATTGCAGCAATAGGTATTTTATTATTTTAAGTCAGTACAGAAAGTTAGGATCTTTCATATCTGTTTACAAAGAATCGCAGAAAACCTGCTTTGGAAGAGATGAAATCTACCAAGTGAGGTAGGTCAGTTGAGAAATACAACACCTTGTAACAATATAGGTGAGGTTCTCCCACATGAAAATGTTGAAAATGTATTGTCCTGATCAAAGTGGAAAGGATTTATTATGTTCATATTGACCTGATGAATTATAATTTTCGTTTTAAAAAAAATTCTGGATATTATGATATTTGTGTTATTTTGTTTCAATTATTTTTGAGTTTTGAAAGAAACTTTTCAACTACTCTCTCTGATAACAAGGGTTTTACACTAGACCTTACCCTTCTCCTACCCTACTATTGAAGCACAACATGTTTCTCATTGTTTTCATTCAATTAAATTATCTATTTAGGTCTACTTTAGTTTTGTTTTAAGAATGTTAAAATACATGACCAAAAAGAAATATGGAAAAATTATGAATTTGAGAATTTATTTGTTATATCATTCTTTAATGCAGTTCATATGGAATAACTGTGGCTTACAAAATTTAATTAAGTTATTTACAATAAAAATGCTTTGCTGAATCCAAAATTAATTTTTCTCTTTCGCATCAGGATATTTTATAATCATGAAGAGAAAATTTACATAATTGTCAAATTTAAGGTATTTCTGTAACACTGTAAGCAGTGATAAAACCTCTGTAAATTATCAATTTAAAAAGTACTGAATAACAAAGAAATATTTATTAGAACACAAAATCCAAAATGATATGTGAAACAAGGGAATTAATTTTTCAGAAGCAAAAATATTAGTGTGAGTTTCGTTGTCCTTCAACATGAACATTTAATCACTTTCTATTGTGAAGTATTTGATGACTCCCCCTCTGAAGAGAAGCAGTATTTAATGTCTTTCCATGGTTTTCATGTGTCTGTGGAATCTGTGGCTTTCCTCCTAGTTCACAGCACCAAAGTTGCTGAAGAAATAGTTGGGAGTGCAGAAAATGAGTTAATCGTCCTATATAAAATTATGGCCAACTAACTTTCCTTTGATTTTCTCTTCTGACAATGACTTATATACGACGGACTTGATATGAGTCCCACTTTTTGTCCCAATCTCCAAGCTGTATTCCAAATATATCCATGGTACACATTTTGAACCAAGTTCATTATAACTGCAAAACTGCCACATACATTACTAAATGAATCAGAACTCTTGACACTGTCTCAAGATGTCAGTATGTTCCAGTAATATTAACCAGGATAACAAACACATAGTATTTCTATTGAACAAAATTTAAAAATGTAGCGTCCAAATTTCTGTAATATACAATCTCAAATACAGCATTCGAAATGGTGTCTCATGGTATATATTGCCATAGTATTGACATTGTCATTTTTCAATAATTTTAGTACTGATTAAGTATTTTTATATCGGTTTCTTAAAAAGAAAATGGTCCACAGTGTTACAGAAGTAACACAATTTTGACAAATTTCCAATTTTTTCTTTTACGATTTTAAAACATAAAACAGGTAAAGAATAATAAATGCTTTATTTGAAATCAACATACACAAAATACTAAAAAACACAAAACCTTGCAGATTCCTAAATCATGTTGATGTGTATAATTAGTAAGCTTCAAATATGTTGTTATATTAATTAGTTAGAATAACATTTCACAAGTTTTAAATAACCAAAAATTGACAAATAAAGGAAATTGAGGTTCTATTATGTATTTTGAAAGTAACTAAAGTTTTGAATTAAAGAGTACATTAATACAAAGCTTTTTAGCACCCTTATAACCTCACAGATAGATTTTTTTTGTCATTGGGGCTTTAGGGCTCACCAACATCAAAGTCATTAGAGCCCTTCTCATACATAGAGAATCGCTTAATTATAATCTTGTTTTAGTTTGAAATTGAGAATTGATGTAATGTTAGACTAACATTACGGCAATACTTAATGAACATATAGTTAAACAATTATAAAAAGGAGAGATAAATATATATTTATCTATAATATAAACAGTTTTTAAGACAGGTTTCAGAATAACTATTTCTTGAAAACAAAGCTGTCGGATTGAAAATGTTTTAATCCTGAGTACATTCTCATAAAATTTTGGCAGAACTGCCAAAGGTATATGAGCATCTTTGCTCTTTCTACTTACTTCTTAAACTGTATCTAAACTAGTGAACAACAATAGTAGAATAATGTGTTGAAAATGTATTTTCTTATATAATAATGCTCTGTTGCAGTTTTTTGGAGGGGGGATTTTTTTTCTCAGCATCAATGGAAATGCATAGACTACTACAATTAATCTCCACTATATTATCTAATTAAACAAATAATTTATGACTTTCAACCTTTTATGGATGATATATTTATTTTGTGAAGAGATCACAATGTTTTGTCTTGTTATTATTAATAATTTGTCATAATTTGGTCACCTGATGATGGCTTAAATCTAAGTCGAAATGTTGTGAGCTCTTCAGAAATAAATATATATATATAAATATATATAATTCCTCCATAAAAGGACATAAGTCTTTAATTATTTATTTAATTGGAAATGCATAGAACTTGATCAGGCAATTTGTCACAGTTAATCTAAAGAAATCATAATTTAAGATAGACTAATTATTTTCATGGATATATGGATTTTTTTCATGTGCAATAAACCTTACCTATGTTATTGCAGTATGTTTGGTTTGAATTTGCTTTATTGTTCTTGTTGCAAGAATGTTTTGTTCAAATTTGTTTTATTGTTCTTTGTAATGACCTTTGTATTTTAGAACAATTCAAGGAAGAGAGAACCCAGACTGGGAACTGGCCACAAGATATTTAACTGAACAAATCAACATTAATAAACCTGTTTTATATGCTATTTGTTTACAAGATACTTCTCTAATGACTCTGAAAGCCTTGAAAGAAATAATATTGAAGAACAAACTGTGGTGATGGAACTATTATTATATTTGTGGTGAAGATAATTTTTGACAGTAATAATATACTTAGAAAATGAGTTGTAAGTTTGCTCAAGTTGTAATTGGGCCGCCGGGAAGTGGAAAGACAACATATTGTCAAGCTATTTCTAAATGTCTGAAAGAACTTGGCAGAAAAGTTGCTGTCATCAATTTAGGTTTGTCCACTGTGTGAATTAAATTCTTTATTATTTGTCACAGTGTTGACTCCATTCTTACTATGTTGTATGAAGAAAATGAATATATGGCCAACATATTAGTGTCCATTCATTGTGTAATGTGTTGTCACAAATTATTATTACGACTTTTTTTCTGCAGATCCAGCGAATGATATGCTGTTATATGATGTGGCTGTAGATATAAAGAGTCTTATTTCACTCAATGATGTGATGGTTAATCTTAAATTGGGGCCAAATGGAGGACTTATGTATTGTATGGAATTTCTTGAAAAAAACATTAATTGGCTTCTTGAGAATATAAACAAGTATCAAGGAACATATTTTATATTTGATTGCCCTGGACAAGTATGTAATTTTTGTATTTCACCTTTTCCTTCATATCAAAGCATGCTGCTGTCTCTGCTTCAGAGAGTGCATTACATTTTTTACTTTCTCATATATGTAGTATATTGGAATCATGTAAAAATTCTAAAGCAGTGTTTTGATGGAAATATTTGTTTTTGTGATCCCTGATTCAGGAAAAGTGTTTCCCTTCATCTGTACAATGATTCTGAGTAAATGAATGAATAAATTTAATTACAGGAAAAGGTTCTCGAGCTGATGTGTTGAAATTATTTTTTATTTTTTTTCCGTGGGGTTTTAGGACTCGTCAACATCGAGATCATTAGAGCCCATTGAAATAATACTATCTGTGTGTGTGCCAATGTTTCAAACTATATTAGTTGTTCATCAGAGCTGAAGGAAACTAATACCACAGGACAGTTGGGAGAAAAGAAAGAAGAAAAAATTACAACTATAATATAAAAATAAATAATACATTATGCATATTCCATGGTGTTATTAGAGGAATTACAAACACAATTTTCGAAAGTTATGCTTCATACAATTGTTCTCCGGTCTAGATCAAGTAAATACCCTAAATAAAAAATTTAAGTGATTAAATAAGAATTATCAAATAAATGTTAATACCAAATTATAGATAATTATATCATATGTAATTATATTTAAAATATATAAAGTAATTGTGAAAAAATATATGTTATGTCAAATAGTTACATAATATGTAATTATATATAATTTAGATTAACATTTTAATTTGGTTTTGTATGTAATAATATATAATATAAATTAATATTAAAAATGTGTATATTAACATTTGTTTTGATAGTTCTTAATTTAATCACTTTAATTTTATTTTAGGGTTATTATTTGATCTAGACCATAAAATAATTGTATCAAGCATAACTTTTGTAAATTGTATTTGTAATTCCTCTATTGACAGTGTATTATACATAAGTATTATTTCATTACATATCATAGTTGTAATTCTTTTTTCCTTCCTTTTGTCTGAACTGTACTGTGGTATCCACTTTCTTTAGCCCTGATGAAGGACTAATATTGTTTGAAACATTGACACATAAATAAATAGTATTATTCCAACAGACCTCAGCGCAAGAACATTATCCTTATATTATCTTTAAGGTCAAGAAAAAACTATAATGAATAAATTGAATTCACATTTTATATTTACGGTATAATTTTCTTGTTGCCAATGAACATGCCCCCCCCCCCTTTTTTGTTGTTGTACTTCAATACAAAGGGTACATCACGTGAAGGTCAAAGTTCTCTTTTGAATGTTTCTCTAAATGGTTCCAACTTTTTTAACTTCAATTTTCTGTTCGTAAAATGCAATTAGTATGCGTTTCATATTCATTTACTGTTTCAAGAAACTTGAATATCATTTAGCAGAGTAAATATACCAAGCAGACATAGAATACACTTTTGGTAAACTGAAATGAAAGAGATGATAATGATAAAATACCTTGGAGGACAGCAAAAGCACTGCAGATACGAAAATGAATCAATTTCTGTCTACAATGAAATTTCATTTAACTATGTTAAAAAGATTGAAAAGTCGCTAAATCTTTTGAAATAATGTTCAGAACATTTATTTTACTTTCAAATTTCACATAAAAGACAATAATAAGTTCAACAAGCAACATTGAATGAGAAGAAGTTTGTTTCAATATATTGTTTTCTCAATATTACAAGTATTTACTTGTTCATCTTCTATGGAGAAAAGAAATGTCCTTTTCCCCTGACATTGCTTCTGGTGGTCTTAGTAAGAGGTTAGATACTTTAACTACTAATATTTGCTGATTGTTGTTGCTATCACTAGGAAGGTTGTGTGTCATTTTTCTATTGATCTATTAATTGATGAGTGAGTATGTGGTTTTACATGTTCAAACAAAATGGAGTTTAAAGTAATAACTGGAAGGTGATCGGATTTTTTATGTCTAGGATGGTTTTTTAATAAAATTTTAATGAAATAAAATATTCTATACTCATAGAAGGTACGGAAACCAGTGATATAAAAAGATGCACAAAATATTGGGAAAATAATGAAGAGCAGACTGTATTATCTCTTCAACATATGATTGTATATCCAATTTATATTTACTCAACAGAAATAAAAAAATTTAAATTCCAAAGAAATTTCTTTTTGACTTTATTTAAAAATTAAATAAGAATATAGATGGTTGCTTTGAGCTTACATGGGTAATACTTTCATAATTTGAAGTAGATTATAATTCCTGCCTAGCTATACTCAGTCATCTTACTTTGCCTCGAGAAATTCTACTTCAGAAAAAAACATCATAAACAGAAATGCACTTTGTCTATTAGTTTATTGTATATTAGATGCAGTAAATTACTTTATTGTCCTCAATATGGTCATACACTGTTTGTAACAGCTCTCTTGACAATAAATTATTTTTATATTTATTTATTTATGGTCAGTCTAACTGGTTTGATGTTGGTATAGAACCTGTACTCAATGTAGTCAATGCTTTTACTTCGCCATAATCCATGAGAGTAATGATAAGGGTACTGTTCTGTTAGCAAGACATTCAAAGTTAAATCCATAGCCAACTTCAGACATGAATTCAATACACTTGCTCTTGGGACACTACTATGTTCTTTGTGTATCGAGCATGTGGAACAAATATTACCTTGTGTCTTAGTTTGTTGTGTTATTAAATTGTATTTCTTTACAGAAGATAGTTACTTTTGTGACAACTATAAATATTTATCCATATATTACTTTAATTCGTAGATGTTGGCAATTTGTATTATGTAGCCATGTTGCATAATTTTCAGTAAAGATACATGACTTTGAGTAAAACTTCCTCCAAGATCCATACAACTGAATTGGCACATTGAAAATGGCTTGTATGTCAATGGTAGTAGTTTAAAGATTTCTATAATAGACAATTCGAATAGAGTACCAAAAAATAGAAGACCATGTCAAAAATAACCCTTTCATTTTTGAAGTTTTTGTCACTCGATGCTGCAGACAGAGAAATATATATGAGAAAGCTTGTGCAATAGTTTTTCACCACTAGTTTCTATATTTAGTCTACCAACTATTTTCAAGTAATCATGTGTATTAATTTACTGTGAAATCTCAGTATAAAGTACATAAGGGGGTGTCTTTTCTTCATATTTATTTAGGAAGTGTTATATGAAAACACCGGTGAAAAATTCAGATCATATCTTACAGGAAGGAAGGAGTGCACTGATATTTTAAGACTTAACTGTAGTCTTTTGCAACAAAATGCACGGAATTAATTTGGAATTGTTATGAAATGTAATTTGTAGAAAATCTGTGGTGAATATTTGATAAAATGTGAATTAAAAAACCCTACTGAATGTTTCACTATGTAATAAAGAAATAGACTCTAGTAACAAGATTGTGATAAAGTGAAATATAATAGCTTGTATCACATAGGGAATTTGTTTGAAGATGAAAAATATGTACATAATGTAGAGAAGTATGCAGAATAGAAGTTTGTTGTGAGATTTGGCTGTATTTGGTTGCCATATACCATCTCAATAAAAATATTTCTTTTGTTGCATTTTATAGTACTTTTATGGTATTGAGGTAAATTGTCCATTTAAACAATAATTTTTTATTCAATATTTTAACATTAGGGCCTTTCCACGTCGAATCAACAGTTTTATTAGATTTTTGACTAGAATGTAGGTTTCTTGCCAAGTACCTCATGCGGAACTATAATTTTTCTCTTAATTCTTGCTGTACACTACTATTATGTTAAATATTAGTCCAGTAAAATAAAAAATGTATATATTGTGAGATAAGCATCTCATTCTGATATAATTATGGAAATTTCAAAGAAATGTAGTGCTATGTAATATTGTTTGAAAAGAATATTCACTAATTATGTACAGCGAAATAATGAATAATGCTCAGATTTGTTCTTACAGAATTATGTGCTTTAATATGAACAGAATGAATATTTCTTTTAATTAGGTGTATTATACTGTTTATATTACATTCTTCTAGTGGCAATGGGAGACTCACCCTTCTTTTTAAAGAGCTGTTGGTAACTGAACCATCTCTGGTTAAGATAAGTTCGGATTTTTATGTCAGGGTCTGTGTTGTAAGAATCATCACCTTTGTCGTCATTTATTACCTGTGCTGAATAGTCAGTAAAGTTATTTCTTTTCTAGACGAGGCACAAATATTTCAGTATTTTGCTGTTTTGGAGAATGATTCACTCATCCAGGTTCTGGCACATGGACAACAGTAATCTTGTTGAATTTGTTACAAGTTAGACTCCATTAGGAATGAATATGTTGATATATGCTTTTCAGATGAATTTCTAAAAAATTAATTTCCATTGACAATTTATTTTGTGGTAAATGTAATGTTTTATTTTGATTTCCTGCTTAAATCCTATTTCTTCCTTAATTCTTGGAAGTCATACCTCTGCAATACACTTCAATATCTGTTTACCTGAGTATCTGCTCACTGTGCTCAATATTTTTTATCTACACCTACTCTATGTTAAATGTATACATAGCGAATATTTGTGTTGAATATGAAATCATCAACAATATTACCCTATTTTGGACTTTTCATAATCATATCAGAAAAAGAAACTCTGATTTATACATACAATATATACAGAAAGATTTTTTTTTCTTGGGGCTTTAGGGCTCGTCAAGGTCATTAGAGCTCTTATACAGAAAGATACACTCTTCTGACAATATATACATTTTTTTTTATTTTACTGGACTAATTGACATAATAATAGTGTACAGCAAGAATTAAGAGAAAAATTCTAGTTCCACAATAAACCTACATTCTTTTATCGTTTTAACACTGAACCCATTTTCATCCCACATTCATATTTTTCCAGATGATTAACAATGGTACAAACTATTTCTAGTATTAATTTGAAAATTTTCAAAGATGCGCATTTTGAGAAATTAAAAATAAAAAGTTTGATTTTGATCATGTTAATTTTTTTCTTCTTGATCTACATTACATAGCATATTATTGAAAATATCATTTTATAAGCTGTAAAATGACACCTCTACCAGCTCTCTATCTCAATTGGGAGAGCTTCCAGAGCAATTCAAAAGTTTTGTGTAGAGCTGTTTTGGAGTGTGTTGTTTAAATTTTACATTGTTGTAACTTCCAAGGGGTTTTAATTTAACAACAATACTTGGTACTTTTCTTCACCTATATGATAGCTATCTCTCCACAAAATTTTATCAAAATCTGAGATGGTGAGGTTTAGCCCCTTTATTGATTTGATGTGGAATTATTCATTAGTTTTATCCATTTTGTGATTTCCATAAAGAAATAAAATAAAATAATGATTGTTAAAACTCATATTGTGTGTATATGTTTTAAATTTCTTGTAGGTGGAATTATATACTCACCACAATTCCCTGAAGAACATTTTAGCTCAGTTGGAAAAAGAGAGATTTCGACTATGTTCTGTTCATCTTGTTGATTCTCATTACTGCAATGACGCTGGTAACCCATTTTATTTATGTATTATTAACAGATGAAGTACCTGCTAATGACATTACATGCATTACATCTCTAGAAATTTGTTACCTTCAAATTTATTGAAAAAATAACTTACATTCAAATAAACTTATTTAAATGTTTAAGTTAATAACATAATTTTTCTCTTGAATTGTACATTCCTAAAGTTGGGGGAATGTTATTCTGCTCATGGATATTTCTTTAAAGACATAAATGTTAAACATAATAAATCGAAATCTTCACGAGTGTTCTTTCATACTAAGACATTTTGTTTTCCTTTGCAGGAAAATTCATTTCAAGTTTACTTATGTCCTTGTCAGCTATGCTACAACTTGGTCTACCTCATATAAATGTATTATCAAAAGTTGATCTTGTTAAGAAATTTGGTAATCAATTACAATTTGGGTTAGATTTCTACACAGAAGTTTTAGATCTCAATTTCCTTATTGACTGTCTTAATGAAGATCCGTTTACAAGGAAGTAAGTTTGGAATAAGTGTTAATGTATTGACATGTATATGTTCACGAATGCTCACATTCTAATTATCTGAAGGAACTTGGGACAAATGTAAAAGTTTTTTTAAATTTAAGTGTTGATTAATATCGTCAAGTAATTATATAGTAAAGAATATTCTGTTAAGAAAAATAAATTTTATTGAAGACTAAGCAATCACAATATTCTCATCTGAAGAAAGTCATAAAAAAATTCAAATATGAGTACAGAAATCAAATAAAGAAAGTCAAATTAGCATACTAGAAATATCTTTTTGTACTATCTGACATAAAACCAAAGAAGGTTTGGGAAAAAATTAAAGATGCCTCAACAAATATAAGCAGAGATAATGAAGATAATTCTTCTTTTATTGTCTTGGATTCTTCCTTCATTATCTTTCATAGTTTTAATGATTTTTCTACTAATAGTGTTAGTGAGGTTATTGAAAGCATCAAGAAAAGTACAATTTTATACCTCCAATTCCTATAATACTGCCATTTTCCTACACGTTTCTGTTCAAAATGTTTCCTCTTCTGTACTATCTGCAATACAACATGTGACACTAAATGTGTATTTGTTGATTCCGGATTCAGTCAGGTTCGGTTAAAAGAAAAAAATCATTTTACCAGTCAACATTTCGAATATACTGAAAATTCTTCCTCAGGATTACCCACTAAAAGTTGATAACAGATTATAGAATGGAGAACACACATTTTTTTCTGTTTAATTTAAACCTCCATCTTAATTTAAAGATAAAAAATGTCAACATTTGTTTTATGGTCATAACAATTTTTTCAACCAACTAATTAAATTTTTTAATAAGAATTTTATTCAACATCCAAAATGTATCATTGTTCTTCAACAGAATAATATTTTTACTACCGATTTGATTCATTGTAAAATAATTAAATACAATAGGCTATGTCTCAATAGAAATAACATCCAATTTTAAGAATTTTCATTATGGAACTTATATTTCTTCCTACTGATCACAATAGAGTATCTGTAATAATGATTACTAATGCTGTTATAAATAGGAATAAGAGCTATCTGCTGAGAGCATAAAAGCACGGATTTTCTAAATGCATTGCAACACGAGTAATCAGTTTTGTGGGTTGACAGAAATCCTCTCGGTTTCATCAAGCAAAATTCAGCATTCAAAGCAACAGGTACCTCTTTTAGCCTCATGAAGGCAGAAATAACCTATTTATTTATTTATTTCCTTTGTATTTACATTTTTAGTATGAATAGAGCATAATTGAGCGAGCTCATGCCTTACAGCAAAATTTATGAAACTGCACATTTTCATCTTTGCACTATATAATGTTTGAAGAGTTGCCATTGTTTTGAATACTTATAACACATTATTCTGGTGTAATGCTTTGATCTGAATTTTTTTTTAAAATTATTGTCATGTTTAGTATTATGTTTTGCAAGAAAATGGGAATGCTGTTTGTTCTAGGTAGGGAATATGTATAAATAAAAAAAAAAAAAAAAAGGAGATTATCTTTGTTTTGGATAATGATGATGGTTTCAAAGAGTAAGAATGAAACATTAATAAAATCTAGTGGATATACCTTTTAATATCGCAAGTAATGCTTTCCATCAAATTGACAAGTTTTCAAAAGTGAATTTTGAAATTTGTATTAGATTACAGAATGAGATCCTGTTCATGAAAAGCACTTGAAGGAAAGCATTTCAGAGAGAAGGATAAAGAACCCAATGAGTCCACAAGACTACCTATGGTTAATAAGAATTTTCTGGAAAATATCCAAGTGCCATTGTGAGAATAGTTTTCAGTCTGAAATTGTATCTTGATTAGGGAATAAAAATTTACATTGAACCACAACTATTGTTTAGTTAGTATATTCAACTAAATAGTACTTTAACTAACTTGGATGATTATTTAAAGTGAACTATAAACCAATCTACTATTATATATGTTTTCATTTGTTAAAATTTCTAATATTATAAATACATTACAAATCCAACTTCCAAATTAATTTGGAATCAAGCTAATTCAGGTATGCTTAATTTCATATGATAGGAACAGTAGATTAGTTAAGGTAGACGGGCATAGCCCAAATAATGTGTTGTTTTTTAAAAATGAAATTGAATGTAAATATACATGTATAGTACTACTGTTCATCTATTATAAGTACTGTAAGTATCTTATGGAAATTAATTTTAGTATTTCTTAATGAAAGACATGCATCTATAGTACTGTACAGTAATGGCAAATTAAATTGGTCTGTCAGTCAATTAATTCAATAGAGTTGGATACTTGCATTATTTTGTGCAAAACAAATATTTTTGATAGTACATATATGTTCTCACAATTGTTTTGAATTGTTGGGATAGTTTGATTTCTTCTGTATCTCCAAACTTAAGTTACGTATTAATATTCGCTTATGCATGTATTTTCTATGTAACTCTATTTTCTATTCTAATGAATCAATCTGTACAAAAAAAACATGGGGTGTATTCTTCTCTGTTACAGGTATGGGAAACTCAATTCTGCTTTAGTGTCTCTGGTTGAAGATTATAGTTTAGTTTCCTTTCTTCCATTGAACATCAAAGATAGACAAAGTGTGCTGAAAGTGAAAAATGCCATTGACAAAGCCAATGGATTTGTTTATGGTGCCGGAGAACATAGGAATGTTCAGAGTTTATTAGCATGTGCTATTGGTGCAGAATCGGACCACAGCAGATTTGGTGCTGATAGAGATTTATATTCATAATAAATTAATTCATGTTTTGTTACAATACTTTGTCTATGTGACATTAAGAAACATGTTATCCATACAACTGAAGTGTGTTTACGAACAGTGGAAGAGAAGACAACTTTTTAAGTTTTATCAGTATAAGCAAGAAGAAAAAATATCTGGAGTGCATCCCACTCAAATTAGCATTAATAATTTGTTTCAATAAGAATATAGTAGTTGCTATATTGTATCAATTTGTATCAATAATATTTAATTTTCATTGCATCATTACTCGAAAGAATCCTCTTTTTCATTCAGCAGAAAAATTCACCTTTGTGCTTGGTTAGGGTCACAAAAATTAGAATATGCTGTATAATATAAATAAAATAGCATTTAGAGTGTAGGGGTTGGCGATCCCATCACCCAGTAGTCTTTGACTGCTGCAGTCAGC
The DNA here is from genome assembly GCA_002313205.1 of Laupala kohalensis. Classification (NCBI taxonomy): domain Eukaryota; kingdom Metazoa; phylum Arthropoda; class Insecta; order Orthoptera; family Trigonidiidae; genus Laupala; species Laupala kohalensis. The sequence goes on from NNCF01126791.1 coordinate 605,318, forward strand.
CCTCCAGAGCTCTATTCCTACTCTTACTTGCTTCTGGAACTTTCTTTTCTAGGGTGGCATTTCTTCCATTGACTTAGCTTTGTGCCATTCTCTTTCTGTTATCTTTGTATCTGGCCTCTCTTGGCTGAACTCTTGACCTTTTCAGAGGATTTGAGGGCTAGGGGTATTCTCATTTCCTTCTGTTCTTATTATGTCCATTTACTATAGGCAGACTTGTCCAGCCTACTCCTAGCCAGGGTTATGTCGAAGACCTCAATGACAACAAAAATAAGAAAGATGGACTTTGGTATGGCGGAGCTGGCAAAGGGGGCAACCTATTGTCCAAGGTTAAGAGGGCAAAGGGCATGATGGTTTCACATGTTAGTGGTGGTACCCCAACAGCGTCTGTTTCACATGTCATTGGCAGCTGATTTAATAAACTCCTCTGCAATTAACAACGGTAGTTGTAAATTGGAGCTTGCTCCATTTAAGGTTATCTTCCTTCAAAAGTCAAATATGGAAAGGTTTTTTAGGAAAAAAATTCCATCCTATCTAAAAAGAGAGCAGGAGAAGGCTACATTGGATTCAGTGGATAGCCACCAAGAAGACAGCAACAATTCAGTGTGTTTGCAATCACCCAAACATTTACAAACATAACCAAATCAACAATATCGCTACACACAATATTAATTCTCTACTAAAAACTGGAAAACTCAAGAGCTTTACTTATATATTAGATAAACAAAAAATTTTAATAATTGGGCTTTAGATGATGAGAAATAACACAGAAGAACTTTTCGAATCTCAAGGATGTAGGATTTACAGTGGGAAACATGGACAAGGGGTCTTGAAACATTGTTCCCAATTTGAAACAGGGTTTATAGTAAATACAAAAATTATAGATTCTATAATTGATCTTAAAGCCATCTCACCAAGAATAGCAACTTTGACCTTTAAAACCACAAACAAAATTTATACCATCATAAATGCCCATGCCCCTACTAATGAATTTTTTTTAACAAAGACCAGGGAAGAAGTGGAAAAGTTTTGGGATCTCCATGAGCAGACATTAAGACAGTGAATAAAAACATTAAGATCTTATTAGGACACTTCAATGCACAACTGGGAAAAGGAAAGAAATACAGAGATATAATTGGGAAACCACAGAAATATACAAACAGTAATAGTCAGAACCAGTTGAACTTTGTAGACAGCATAACTTCATCTGCAAATCCACATACTTCAAAAGGAGACCAAACAAATTTAAAACTTGGAAACATCCTGACTGGAGAAAAGGGGAATAACAGCTGGATTGTGAATGTGTGGACAAATAAATTTCATAGGAAAATCCACAATGTTTCATTACTAAGAGGAAATTATGGAATACAGATCACTATTTGGTCAAAATTAAATTCACAGCACTAAAGAAAAAAGTAAAAAACCAACAAAGAAAAGAGGAATTATAACAAATATTTAATCAGGAATAAAAATATAAAGAAATCACACAAACCATAAAATAACATTTGGAAGTACTGATACCAATTCTGAAACAGCAAGCCGAAAACTTGGCTCCTTCAAATCCATGTAAGAAACATGCCTGGTGGACTTCAGAATGTGATAAAATACATGAAGGAAGGTTTCAAGCATGGTTAAAATTTCAAACCCACAAAACTGAAAGAAAATGCCATTAACCTCAAAAACATCAGAAAAAATTCACCCAAATTACCAGGAAAATCAAGAGGCAATTTTAGAAAAACTTAACCAACTCAGTAGAAAAAATCTACCACAAGACTAATTCTAGAGACTATTACAAAACCTTTGGAAAACAACTACAAAAATACAGTTCTATGTTAAATCTGAAAAATGATGGAGAAATGGCTCATAATAACAAAGAAAATGCTGAAATCATAGCAGAGACATTCAATAAACTTTTGATCTGCGAAGAACCTCAGAAACTTATAAATATTATCACAAATACCCCAGGAAACTACAAAGCATAAGGAAAAGACCAGATTTTCACAGAAGTGTGGAAGTATGCTGGCAGTACCATTCGGACCTCTTTACTCATGGCTCTATCAAGAATTTGGATAATGGAAACATTCTCTGAACATTTGAAAACAGCTGTAAGCCACTCACTTCACAAAAAAGATTAGAATAATCTGGATAATTACAGAGGTATATCTCCATTGGACATTACGTACAAAAATTTTTCCAAACTCTTGTATGGTAGAATTGAAGAACAGCTAGAGTGAGAATTAGGTGAATACCAGGGAGGTTTCAGACCATGGAGAAGCTGTGCAGAACAGATCATCGCTTTGAAATTAGTTATGGCATACTACAGGAAACGAATCAAACATCTTGCAATAACCTTTGTAGACTTCAAGAAGACATATGACTATCCATAGACCTTCAATGTTTAAAAAAATTAAGAAATTTCGGACTCCGCCAAAAATTATTAAAAAATTATAGAGCTCACCTTAACTGACACACAATTTTCTGTACTATTTGTAATAAAAACAGGCTTGTCGTCACTGCTGTTCAACTGTGTTCTGGAATATATAATGGGAGAGTGGTACTAGAATAACCAGAAAAATAAAAATTGGAACACCTAAAGACAATATAAGTTTAAACTGTCTGGGTTTTGCTGATGACCTTGCTCTTCTGACTGCTAATATTCAAGAAACTCGGCAACAGGTTAAATGAATTCAGGAAATGGCACAAAATAGGCCTCAGACTATCCTTTGAAAAAACGAATGTTAACACCCTCCACTTGTAAACAAATTTACAATTGAACAAATCAAAATTGTAGACAAAAATATTTAGGAGAAATATAATTTCAACGAGAAGCCGATATGGTGTAAGAGAATAGACAAATTAACCATATATCACCAAGAACACAAAAAATGCCACAAAATTAAAGATCGACACAAGTTACACAACCAGAAATAACAGAAGTGAGTGAAACCATTTTTAAACAACTAACANAAGCACAATATATCACCAAGAACACAACAAAAAATGCCACAAAATTAAAGATCGACACAAGTTACACAACCAGAAATAACAGAAGTGAGTGAAACCATTTTTAAACAACTAACAGCAGAAATGGACTAAATATTGAAAGAGTAGTTGGAACATGCATAAAAAAATATCAAGTAAATGGACACTAGACTAGCTTCCAACGAAAATGTCAAAAAATCAAAAGAACAGGGAAATGGGGCCAGTAATGAGCACAATCAGGAAAAAATGCATCTCATTCCTTGGACATCAAATCAGAACAAAAGACAGAATCAGGAGAATAATAGAAAAGTTAAGGAACAGCAAGAGCAGTATTATGGAAATCGAGGAGGATATGAGGGAACTAGAAATTACATATTTGGAAAATCAAAGGCATAAAAAGAAGAAACCAAGATTAACAAACGAACAATGGGAAGGGTGATTTCAGACGAAGAAAGAAAGTTAAGATCTGAGAGAATGAAGAATTGCTGGACTAACAGAAAACTAAAGAATCCTTTCGTTAAATTGACTGAAATGGTCCAATGAAGGCCATAAAATATAAATAAATAATAAAGCCGTAAATAATTAAGCATAATCATTGAGTACATTTTGGATAGTCCAAAAGTTCCAGAAATTCATCCAATCGTGACAAAGTCTAGTCTTGTCTATTTTAAGAACTCGAAGTCATGTTTCTTTGCTTCGAGAAAATTTAACTTAAGAAAAAAACATTAACAAATACATTGTGTTTATTGTATGTGAGTTGCTGTAAATTTCTTTATTGTCCTTAACGTGGTCATAAACCATTTGTAACTCTTGACTTTTTTGGTCAGTAACTTCCATGATGTTGATACAGAGCTTGTACTCAATGTAGCCAACGCTTTTAATTCGCCGTCGTCCATAAGAGTAATAATATTTGCACCTCACGTTATGTTGGAAGGACATTCGAATTTCTGAAAATTTAAATCCATCATCAACCTTTTACAGCAATTCAATTCGGGCGCTCTTGTAGCGCTGTTCTGTTCTTTCTGCATCGAGCGTGTGGAAAGAATATTACCTTGTGTCTTGACCCACTTATCTGGCCCGCTCGGCAGGGTTGGTCTCGAGGACGAAGTGTCCTCTAGCTACAAATAGCAAAGAAGGGATTGGGTTTCACCGATGAACATTAACCCTTCTCAAAGGAAACAGTTTTCATAAAACTTATTGAAACATTCATGAATACTGCTGCTCTTATTACTAAATCCCCCTAAATGCATGCTACTAATACTAACAATCTACTCATGTCAAGCTATCACTGTTCTTACACAATTACCAACGGAATTTATCCGTTTAAAGATAACTCGAGCTGATGTCTCATTTGACACATTAATTGTTCATCATAAAAGTCCATCCATTTTCAATGAAGCACCTCAATAGTCAATGACACCGCTACGCCAAGAGTCTTTGCCACACTTTTTTTAACACTGAATGAACATCTGATCACACATTACTACTGGCATAAAGTGCCGTCATTGGTCCTTCAAAATAATTACCTTACATTACAAGTAACGCAGCACCAGCAGTCATCGGAAGCAGGAGTTTGCGAAGGTGGAGTTGCGCAGAATCCACAGCGTCGTCCAATTTACACCTCAGCTGGACCATTTGCCGATACTGACGTCTTCCGGATACCGCTCAGCGAAGTGGCCTCGTACGCTCGGTTGGCTCCCTCTCGCGGCTTTCGATGGTAATGGCGGTCCAGTCAACTCGGAAACTTCATCGGAAGTCGGATATCGACTTAAGCAATCTCATGAAACTTGATGGAAATCGACTATACTTTCTGCCATCATGATCTCGAAATTCTCAGGATTAGAATGGTCAGAATCTTCTGAATAATGTCGAAAAATCTCTTGAATAATAGAAGTCGAAGCCTCTAAGAATCTTTAAAAGTCACTAAAAATCTCCCTCAGTACTGTCCCAATATCTCAGTCCTTTGTTCATCCTCTCTCCATCACGAAGCGTCAGAGTTCCAGTATTAAATATAAAAACTCCCCACCTTTCCTACCGAACTCTGCTAGTTTAGCTCCACCCACTAACTACGTCAACCTTCTCTTTAACCAATCTCATCTGCAAATAGTTGCTCACATGACCTCCAAATGGTTAAATTTTTAGGGACGTCAACCAATCACTGGTCACCTTTTAATTACAAGATGTCTAGCTTCGGGATCTGGTATTTTTCCAAAGTCGTCATCTAGTTTAATAACCACACACTCATGTCATCCTTGTTTCGGCACACAATTCCACCCAGCTGGGAATAACGCTTGCCCTAAGTGAGGCTACCTGCTCCTAGCACCTGTCAGCGAGGCTACGCTTGGCACCCTCTCACCCCCAAAATGCGGGCTGCGGTAGCTGGCCTTTGTTAGACGAAACACCTTTCACCAGAAAGCGCACATTTCCTGCACCCTTCATTTAACAAAATTTGCGCGTAATAGCATTAAGCTTCAGTAGTTGGCCGTAAGATAGTGCCAGAAAACGGGCGTCCTTTCACTTTCAGCACCCTACCTGATCTGTTTTCAGCCTCGCATCCGCCATCAATCGGCTACCACGCGCCCACTCAAACGGACGCACTCAGTCGGCTACCACGCGTCCACTCAAACGGACGCACTTTCGGCTACTACTCGTCCATGCAAACGGACATACATTTTTCGCCAACAGCCACCCGATTTCAAAGTCGGTCTTTTCATTTCTAAGTCTGATTACTTAGCTATTTTTATTTAATTTTCTATTCGTGTTATTATAGAGCGAGTAACATCGTCGTATTATTAAACTATATTTAAGAGCACATTCACAAGTTGCCGCACGCGACCGAGATTTGCTCCCATTGTGCATTTCTATTCGTGTGCGCATATGCTTCTCACCACTGTACTTCAATTCGCGCCCGCCAATTTAGCGTGTGCATCAGTGTATTCCCATGCGAGTGCGTGTCCCGGCACTTCAAGACATCGAGCTACAGACCGAAGACAACGCCAGCTGGACTCCTAAGATTGAGTATTACCATTTAAGTTCTTAACGTACTGTGTTTGGTGATAATCCACGTATTGAACATGTGTGGGTGTTCATGATTTGAACCAAGAACTGCTCCGCTATAAATGGTTACATGTGTTCCTTTGTTATTAATTATTTCAAGTTGACTTGAAACAAGAATTGCTCCGCAATAACTGGTTACATGTGTTCCCTTTGTTATCAGTTAGCTCAATGGTTCTCTAAATGGTCTCTTCAATGTAATCTAGAGCAGAACACTTTTCTTTCTTATTACGAAACAAATCCCCACTGATTATATCAAATTCAGAAGGAATTTGAATATAAAACATTACGGAGTGGCATGATCTTGAACACTTAATTAAATGCACCCGTAATAAAGAACCTGTCATTCTAATAATACGTCATTTGGTTCTTGGATATTTCTTTCAATGTATCAAACAGTATTTGTATGTAATAATGAAATACGTAATGTGTTGATCAAACGGCACTATTAATATAAGGATTTTCATTCTAATCTTGTTGACTCTTGGATATTTATTTCATTTTATTAAGCAGCAATTTTATATAATACTAAAATACCCAAGGAGTCTGTGAATTGATGGATTGGTGTGCCAATTGTGTAATCATCTAGAAAGATTACTGATTTAGTGATACTTAGATTCGTATTTCACCATTCTACTTAATCCAATTTTTGATTGCTCAATTGTTTCTTGTTTATGTATCTTTAGTTTAATAATTCAAGAGTTAATTCAATTTTTATTTCATTTATCTCATACAATGTTGTGACGAAATTCGATTCATTAAATTTATGAGGGTTATTTTTGGTCTTTTCCTTATTTTACATCCCTCAAATTGCTTCCTCGGAAGCTGGTCCTCCGTCTTCATAAATCTGTTGTGTTCCGTGGCATCCGCCAGAGGATTTCCCTATCAATTCGTACGTCGCCCCGGAACAATCCTTTCTTCACAAAGGTCCATTCAATTCGCCAGACGGCCCCCATTTCTCAGTCATCGAAGCCTACCCTTTAAATTCCCACATCTGCCAAACTTCGTTAACATTTCTTCAGCAATGTCTGAAGCGCGTGCTCAAAGGAGGGTCGCAATCTCTTCCCACTTCCTTCTGTTTTGTTTCGATAAAACCCAGACCATCTTCCCGAAATTGCCTAAATGTATCTACATCGTGCAGTGTTCCATCACAAAAAGCCTTTTATTTTCATGTCCCCTCTGACCTATGAAATGAAGATTCCTTCTATTTCTCACAAGGATTTAAAAAATATCGAAACTAAATATTTATTACAAACTTCAGCATAGTCTGGTCGCGTGCTCTAAAGTAGGGTCGCTTCCCCCTTCCCCTCTCCTGCTATATTTTGAGATACACCAGACCTTCCTCCCGAAATTGTTGATACGTGCTTTCGTGGTTCCACGCGTCCATTACAAGAGGCCTTTTATTTTCGTGTACGCTCGTACCCGAAAATTAAGATTCTGGCTTATATTTCTGGAGGTGTACAAAAAATACCAAAACTAAGTATTTATTACCGTACGCAGCATTTTTGAACCATTTTCTCCTCACTTTTAAACTATTTTTCACAAGGACAGAGAGATAATTTACACGATTCAGGCGCAGACTACAATTAACGTGTCGCCGGAAATGTGTCTTGGCGTGGTCGGTCTCAAGCTGCTGACGTCACACGTAAGCAACACTCCCTGTTGTCAGGCCTTATTTATCTAGATGGTAATGGTATAACTAATTATCCAGCGTTGCTTGGGTTTGCATTTATTCCAATCTTATTTTTACTTAGGATAAAAATAAAATCTTAGTTTTTAAAAACATTCGGTACAAATTTTACTAGGTTCACTACCCTAATTTATTGTTCAATGCCCCGTTAGTGTTGTGTAAATAAAAACGAAGTGGATATTTGCAGAAGGTGTAGAAATAGGAAGCTCGCTTAGTGGCAGCAATATTTGCACAATTTGCGCGAACCGGGAACTCGCTAACTGGAAGTGTTATTCGCACAAGTGAGCGCACATTGGCGCCGCGAAATGGGTGCGATTATATATACGAGTAGTGATATTTTTAACACGATTAAGTTAAGACGATTTTTAATACATGGATTCTCAATATACAAATATGTTCGCTGCGAAATGCTCTAGTAATTGACATTCCACTTGTCTTTGTTGCTCCATACGGGTTTCTCTCAAGTTATGAAATTCGAAACAATTCAGTCATATATTACAGAATTATATTTTGATTTCCAATTTAACTTTCCGTATTTTGATTGTAGAAATACGTCGAAGAATTTTAACCTTCAAGTACCAAATACATGGAGTATGTTAGCGTGTCCTCTCCTCCGCAAGAGAGTGTGTGCATAGACTTCAATTTCAATATTTATGTCTATTGGGTGTGAGATGTTGGATTCAAGTCTCGACGGAATTTAATATTTGTATTTACTCTTGTCAATAGTACGATGTGCCGCGTTATTGAAATATACCGTTTTTGAACCGAAAATGTTAATTGTGCAATTTGCATCCGCGCAATTAGCTAGATCATCCATTGTGGGGACCCGTGCCACACTAAAAACTATACTAATATTCCGTTTCCGCCCCTCACAGCCCAAACTACTGATTTTTGTAAGTGAAGGTATTTGCGCACTATGAAATGATTCGTTTATTTATTACTAGTAATGTAATTATTATGATGAACCCATTTTTAGTCTAATAATGAGGAATTACAACGTTTTATTCTTTTTTCAATTAATATTTTGTTGGCGTAGAGATGTTATTGCTTCACAAGTCTCGATATGGAGACTAGTTTCGCAACAAGACTTCTCCCAAAATAAATACTCAGGTTATGTAGGAAACAGGGCAAGGTTTATTTTTCAGTTGGAGTATAAACAAATGATAGAAACTAAAGCACCAGGGTGACAACAACAGGCGCATAAAAGTAATGTCAACAGTTTCCTTTATACAACTCACGACTTTGAATAACTTTGTGGTTGGTAAGAGCTTCCGTCGTCTGCCGCAAAGTGGCGCTGCGTTTCTTGGTCGACGAGAGTCTTCACGATTTGACCCCGTGGGGGCGCTTGAGTACAGGGTTCTGAGATCCTCCGCGTGGTGACGTAGCGTGGCGCTTGGAGCGAAGTTCGTCGAATGCCGCAAGAGGGCGCCTCCGTCCAAGCTTCTGAAGAGAAGTTCGCTGAATGCCGCAAGAGGGCGCTGCCGTCCAAGCTTCTGAAGAGAAGTTCGCCGAATGCCGCAAGAGGGCGTATCGTGGCGTCTGAAGATATCTTCACCGCAGGTCGGGCGATTGCGCTGAGCTGGATCTTTTGATATTGAGGTTCGGATCGGAGACGATGCTTCCTCGTCAAGAGAATCCGTCGTACTGAATTTCTAGCCGCCGGTGTTGCTATAATCTAACCTCGGTATAGATGCTCTTCTTTCAAACATACTCGACGCGCTAATGACGTAACATAGCGTCGAGGTTCGTCTATTCAAGCTTTCTCGAAACTTCCTAATAAACACATTCAAGATTTCTCGAAACTTCCTAATAAACACTTTCAAACTTTCTCGAAACTTCCTAATAAACACACGACGTATGCTTGGTCATACATACGATGTGTGCGTCTCATGGAATCTCATAATGTTTATAAATTGCATCGTATGTAGAGACTCTTGCGGACGGTGTCTATTATTCTGGCTTTGGATCTTGAGCCTCTGAGTCTTTCGTCTTGACAACGGCGTAAACAACATGGCGTGTAATGCCTCGGCGTGACAACATGCATCTCTACGTATTAATGCATGGGGGATTTCGTATATGTAGTGTTTAACACAAAATTCTGCCAGAAGATTCAGCTAGAAGACATCTGGAGCTGGAAGCAGGATCCTAAGAACAGCGTTTTCACAAGAGTGAATGCAAAGAATATCACTTCAATAAAAAATACACCTATTGTTGAAGCAGAATTAATCTCATTAGAGCTTATAAAAAACAAGATTTCACTGTCGTGAAGAATTTCAATTGCCTCGTCAATAATAAGTTAAATCAAGAAATAATTCACACTATTTATAATGTGAAGGTTAAATAAATGTTTCAATATGAAAAAATGAGCATAAAACAAATTATATACGATACAATACGTATATTTTATTCTTCGTCTCGGTCGTACAATGGCAGCCCTAAAAATATACAATAAAAAAGAAACAAATGAATACCATATTATTCGACGGTCAAGGTCGAGCTATCGCCGCGCTCTCTGACGCAGGAATTCAGAAATATTTCCTTCGAGGCCTAATAAGTTTCAGCCGGTCACTGGCGCGCCCTGGTGGCGTAAGTTTAAACTACCCTTTTGCGAGGGAGTAGCAGCTATGATATGATTCAATGTTGTTCCAGCGGCGGTCAACAGCTTACTGAAGAATATTTTACTATATCTTCAAGGCGGGAACGTCAATTCTGCCGAACTTCGCAAGCGCGTGTCGTACCTGCACGCAATAGCTGGTTGATCATTTCAGGTGTACTTTATCTGTTACTGCATGATCCCTTCGAAACATGTAGTAAGATACGTCTACAAATAGAAAAAATGCTTCAAACTTGGAGCTAATTATAGACTAACATGAACAAATTTGAGCTTGACTGGAATTCATACAAATATCAAATACTGAAAAAAAACATTTGTTTATAATGAATTGTATAAGAAACTTTTTTTAAATAAAGTTTATTAGTTTTTCAAATACTCGCCATTCTGGACAAGTATTTAACAATAAAGAAATCTTTTCTAATTTTTAAATTTTTATGCAAGAATGCTTCTTACCACGCTTAACCCATCCTCAATGGGATCACGTATTTTTCTTCTTGCCCCTTTGTTGTTATCAACACTGGAGCGGTCATGCTCAGAATGTTATGTCCGTCCGTATCTTCGCTTCCGCGTAACCTGCTGCTTATTATTTTTTTACTCATAGATTTAAAGATAAATGTTGCTTTGTCGTCTCATGTGCACAGACTATACTCCAGACCGCCCTCTCACGTGCTAACGGTTACTGGTTTCAGCGTTCCAAATGAAATGTCTGTAAACTGCTCTTCGAGTCTAGTTCTAAAAGCGGCCCCTACGGCGCGTGTCAGTTCCCAATTCCCCTCCCCTTCTAGGTACTGTACCCCCCTCTAATTTTTACATTGTACTTAGCTGAAAATAATTTCCCTATCAAAATTAACATTTGTGAATAGTTCACACAATGTATAACTCAAATATTTTACTACACATTTGAAACAGAAAATGGAAACCGGACACAATTGACAGGAAATGTATACAAAGAAAATATATACTTGCTATTAGTTCTATTTATTCATAATAAGATTACATATTCTCATATGAATAGAAATATACAATCCTGTATACAAAAATGGGGTGTACTTGCAAAAAGGAAGTCATTTATGTACGTCCACCAACTATTCGGATCAATAATAAATAAATGAAACGGATAAAACCAAAAACACACGAGAAACAAAATATGCTGGTAAATCCAAAAAAGTTATACAATTTTATCAAACTCGTGGGGAAATGTGATTAAATTCCTACCTCCACTGGCTGTATAGAAAGCAGTCAATGGAATTTTGGTTTTGCCTTAAGCCAGTGGTGTATAAATCCCTCTGCTCATTGCATGAGCGAATTACATGCCACAAATCTTATGGTAAAGTAGAATTAATTGACAAAAAGTTAACACAAGATTGATTATTGTTCAGTTGAAACTTATGTCCAAAACTAAATAAATGATTCTGCCTTCCAATTGGTATCAAAGAATGTAATGAGAAAGAAACGCAATAAGAAATTTACAAAATTTGTACCAATGCCAATGTTGATTTTTTTAAAAAGTTTACCATAAAACCCTTTATATATCCACCGAATAACGTGACCAGATTTATCCGTCTCATGGTTTTAAAAAACATTACCAAGTTACAAACACAATATACTATAACTCAAGTAGTAAACTAACAAAGTGAAAGTAAAATTAAATAACATGAAGTTTCAGAAAGCCAAAAGAAGCCACAATACACAAAGTAGTAAATAAACCTAGAAAATGAAATTTGCAAAACTGCAAGTTTATATTAAAAAATAAAAAATGTTACTCAATGAAAAATGTAACTCTTCTGCACACTACCTTTACAGATACACTGTCCTGTTGTACAATATGACCACCACAAATGAATTCCCTCAGATTACAAAGAAGATGTGCATCATCTGAAACACAGTTTGCTCCACGAGTTATGTCGCAAAACGCTAGTCCATTCATGATGCAAATCTTTAATGCAGAAATGAACTGATTCATAATTACAACCGCAGTGATCGAATTAGGCCAAACAAGTTCTCCAATGCATCCTGATTGACAGCACGGGGACTCAAAACTTTAACATTATACGTCTTTACTCGCTGGAGTAAATGCCCCATTCCATTCATTGTGGTAATTAGCTCACTTTGAAACGAAAGTGTTCCCACACGTCTTCTATCACACATACCAGACTGGCATAAATTGATGAGATCATTCTTTGGGTCATCACATCTGGAAAATATCACAAGAAAACAGCGTTATCAGTCGGAATGCATATAATAATAAATTTGTGGTGCAACAATATGTGAATTATTTCATACATGTAGACTTCATTCATCTATATATTACTTCGATATTATAGAAAATAAAATTGTATACAATAATACATATAACATTCGTTTCCATTTAATATACCATGGAAGTCGTCCGGAGTAAAATGACCGGAGCACACTCGGGTAGACGGCGTGACCCGCACATCCGTCAGGCCATTTACATTCACCCAATGTTGTCGTCTACAAGAGAATGTAACATAAATATATTTATAAATACAAAATATTAATAAATAAATATTAATATTCTGTTAAGACAATAATTGTATTTTTATATTAACTTCTACTTAGACTAAGTTAAATAAATATGGTTAAATGTATTAACATTATTATATTGTTGTTTATCTTACATGTAAAATTTATTGTTATTGTTGTTAGTACTATGACTCGTCATACATCATTGTTATGATCTATGTGGTTCACTAAAATATTATTATTATAAATAAATAAACAACAGAATATGTAACACTTATAAATAAGCAACAATAATCGCAGCAAAGCGACTGTCCACGTGGGCAGTGGCGCTAAGGCAACGAAGAATTACTTACTTTTCTGGTGCCTTAGGGATGCTTTGGAAAGACACGTCGCCTAGCTTATTGAAGCATCTCGGAACACAACACACGACAAAACGCGACATGTCGTGAAATTTCAATAACTGAAATACTGCGAAATACACAAAATTACTCAGACAACGTCTACAGCAGCACACAGCAGTATTTTACAAAGGCGGTTACAACTTGAAACTTCAAATCTTTATGACCTATCTTGTTTCCTTAGCCTGCTCATATGCGAATTTTGGGTCTCGATTCGGCAGTGAACTTTCATATTAATTTGTGCGACTGTTTTATTGTAGTTTTGTGTGTTAGTTGTATTTATATGAAAAAGTTGTTTAGTTCTTTACTAGTAAAACGAAGTAATAAAATGATATTTGTTTATATTTTCCGTTGTATAATGTTGTAAACGATCCCCATTTGGAGACCACAGTTCTTAGCGTCCTTTTTCTTGGTTTCAGTTTTCATTGAAATTTCGATATTTTGTTCGGTGTAATGGCCTTTAATAGTTGACAGTTTTGAATTTATCGTAAATTCAAGTACAGTGTGTATAACTCATGCTTTTTAGAAGAAGGTGATTCGAATCTACACAATATTGAGTTCACAACACTCCCTTCAGATAGAGTTAACGCACTCACTGATGCTGAAAATTTTTATGAGAATGTATTAGTAGATTCTCAATCATAGATATTCCTGGGTTTTTGGTAGTTCATTGTCCTGTAGCATCCGCAATCAACGAAAAGTGCAGAAAAAGGAAAAGACAGTCTCCCCGGATTGGCAAACATAATGACATTAGTTCTACTTTGACTATTTTGAGCTCATAAAAGACATGAAGGAAAAATCAGTTGCTTCAACACGTATTTGTTGATAAGGTCGCATGAGTAAGTACCTCATGAAAACAGAGTAATATATGAAGAAAACAGCGCTGTGAATATGATTACGTAGTTGAAAAAAGGAGTAATTTGGAAATACAATAAATGCATCAAATTGCTGTCAAATCACAAAGGAGTCGCACAATTCGTTAGTTTCACAACATACCTGAACGTAAATTCAATATCAGATCCAAAGAAATCAGGGAAACTGTTTGCATATCTTACCGAGTGCTGGTGCCACCACTTTTTAGGTTCGGCAAAATGATTACCATTTTTGAGAACGAACTTGTGAAAGGAAACAAAGTGTGCAAGAAAAAGGTACGTAAGCATGTTCATAGTGTAATGTTGGATTGCATATACATTGTTTCCAACAGTGAAATGGCTACAAAGAAGTATTGCAATTACAATAAGCATGTGTTAAAAACTTTATTCATTTTACACGCCATCTACCGTTATCCCCAAATGAGGATCAACTTATTTTCTTAAATGTATGTATGTATTTCGTTTCGGCCGGCTAGGATCACGAATGACGAGTATATAGTATGTGGACGAGTGCCAGTAGGGCTCAGTTTTTGTGTGAGTTTACACACTAGACTCCTAACTTTTATCGCTCCATGTAGATAAGCTTCAATAGCACGCTACGTTTCCCATTTACAAATACAACAATACAAGACACATGGTGAATTTTACAGAGGTCGGAGGAACAGCGTCTAGATAGGACCCAGATTGCTGTATCCGAGTATTACAACTGTGGTTGTTAGTCGCAGAGGGTGAACTTTTCATACATCACAGCTATTTAAACTGAGACATGGAAATGAAAAGCTACAAATTTTATCTTACCCCACCAGGGAATTGAACCCGGGATGACTTAGTGACGGCCACGGAGGGGACAATGTAAAAGAAATTTTCTGTTGTTTTTTTTAAGTTGAAAATTCAACATACGTTACTCATATAATTATCAATAATAAAGAAAATCAAATTTTGCGGGGAAAATCTTCGCAGAGCCATGTATTATTTTAAGCCGGATCTACAATGGACCTAAACGTAACAAAAGACGCAAGGTTTGCTGATGCTTGATTTCCGGCGCCAGAAACCAGCGACATTCTGCTTATATCTGTGCCGACTCTTTTTTTGACCGACCGGGATCTACGCCGAATTAGTGAAATGTGGGTTTGTGCCGACAATTTGAATTCACGATTTGAGCCGACTTCTCTCAGCCAAACGTTGTGTGTATGGATGGTTGGATTCATTATCACTAGGTGGTTGTTCAATCGTTTGTTTTGGAACTCATGTTCTAGTAGAACAAGTAAGCGAGGTTCGTTCTTGGTACATTGAATTAAATATTAAATTTCGACCCACTTCAAGGATTTTGTGGGCGTGAACAGCAATTATAACACTGGGTTTCCACCCTTCGAAGCATGCGATAGCAATGGTACTTTAATCTTGTAAGTACGAACATTTTAAATAAAATGAAAAATGTTTTATAGCATAAATTAAGTAGTATTTTATGGAAATGTGGATGGCATATAGTCTTGTGAGGTTAAGTACTCAGTATTTTCTTGTTTTCTTTATTCTGCTTTGAAAATGAAGATTATTTTTTAATTTCAGTTCTCGAAAGCACGTTTTCATGACTGAGGTGCAATAGAACAGAGATTAAGTGTTATGACTGAAAACTGATATACATTTGTCGATCGGACGAGAAGTTACTTTTTTGTTGCAAACGTGTATTCCTTGCTATTTAAGTTGTTTAGCGTTTGTAAAATTGAGTGTCATCAAGAAATGAATAGAGAACAAAAGTTAGTTGTTGCACATGAGATTGAAAACAAAGTGAAACATCAAATATTGGCTAGCCTGCTCCTGACGTTAGCTGCGGTCGTGAATGAGCACTCTCTATTTTTCAGTTTAATCCTTCTAATTATATTATTTTTTCGAGTTTTTGTGATTCAGTGGTTGTATTTTGATCCTAACTTTCGTTGTAGTGTAAAATTCTTTATTCTGTGTGAGTGTTAAGTGAAAAAACACTCAAAACATTTCCTAAGGTTTTCAAACCCAACGGACCGAATACAATTTCATATTGTTTTCATTCAAGTGCTTCATTCAAAGGTGTGATAAAGTTTACGTAAGTACAAACGGAATCATAAATTTAACTTCTTGGTGCATTAAAATTATATTGGTGTATTTAGATTTTCTGGTGCATATACTATTACATCATTATCAACTTATAAATAACGTACTCTATTGTTGCACTGCTCAAGTTTCATCGCCGTAAATAGAATTATTCCAATATTTTACCATTTGTTTTCGTGATTCTTTTTGTAGTTATTCATTACCCTCTAAAATAATATTGCCTTAGTTATTGTCGAATTAATTTATATGCAGTTGTCGTCCTAAATTATTATTTCTGTCATTTTAGTTGTCGGTTTGTTTATTTACTTATTTAAACTCTGCCCCATTGTTGCACCCATGTTTTCGTCGTCATAATTTCGTAGAATTATTACATCATTTTACAATTCGTTTTTCTTGATTCTTTCGTATTTATTTACATTTTAACACAATATACAGTAGTTATTGTCGAATTAATTAATCTCCATTGGTCGCCCTAAATAATTATTTAAATCATTTTTGTCGTCGGTTTGTTTGTATATTTAATTCATTTAATATCTCATTTGTAACTTCCGTAATAATAAATATATTATTATACTAACATCATTCAGTGTTAGATGTCAGTTTTCGTGTATTCTCATTGTTAAGTTGCTAACCAACTCACAACAATGTATACTATCGTATTCCTCAACTCATTCAAAGCTGATCTTCAGAAGGCGTACAATGACGTGGTACAACTTCGTTTAACAATTTGATGGGTTTCTTTTAAGCCTCGATTTAACACACAACGCATTAACATTTTGAGATAATTGTTGAATCTGGAACATGATGACAATTACTGCACGCAATATCAGTATTATACAGCTCGAAGAAAAGGAAAAGAAACGAAATTGAAATTTTAATCGACCTTTAATGTAGACTATTAATTAATATTATTACGTTTGAACAGCATGTAGCTGCCATCATCAGGCGAACGTTAGTGAATGGACGTATCAACAAAGTTGTTTGTTTCATCTTAGTTACAAGCATAAAAACAAAATGAAATACACAAATAAAACAATGACAAAAAAATAAATAATTTGAAAACAAATCTTCAATGCATAAAAATCATTGCATACAACTATAAATTTTGACAAGTTTTCTGTGTCAGTTTTTAAATTTAATGTGTTATTCGTCAACTTAATATGTAACATTTCTGACATTATACGTTTATAATTTGACTCCCGATCTAAAATTGAAACATTTTCCCAATCTATTGAGTGATCAAAATTTGAACGATATAAGGAAGTAACATTATGCTGTAGCGTGTTTATGTTACGCTGATGTTCTTTTATTCGCATTTGTAACTTACGTTTTGTCTGTTCGAAAAAAACGAAATGTTTCCAAAGACATTTTAAGTGGAGCACGGATGGTACTTGGCAGGAGTCAACTAGGAGAAGCATCACTTTCACGTGGTCTCCCCTGTCACTAGAGAGTACACTGACAGTGCTCGCATGAATCTAACGCCACAAGGAAGAGGGTTGGACGCTATGATCGCCTCTCAAAGGAACGAGGTATTGCCTAGAGTATCACACGATGACACAGTGTTATATGAAGATTTTATCAGACACGACAGGAACGCAGAAGCGACAGAAGTTAGTGAGTAAGAACTGCCTCCTTATCTACTGACTAAGTTTAGAGGGCATCTCAAAATCCAAATGTTATTACTAAAATACTACATGAAGTAAAAATAGATATAGCAGCAATCCAAGAAACGCATTTTCTCCACTCAATAGACCACCTGTTAATTCCAGGATTTCAACTAGCATGCAAACCCATGATAAATTTAATCTTACAATTTACGTTCACCCACGTCTTTCAAATCAAACTGTCACGGTAGATCAAGATATTTTTAGTGTCGCTATGAGGATGAACTGTCTAACAAAAGTGATGTTTACAAACCGCCTAGCAGCGATTGGAATGTCCCTGTCCTTCAGTAACTTTATCATCGTGTATTCTACGTAGATGATTTCAACTCATACCTACCGAATGGGGATATCTGAATTAGGATGGGAATGGAGAAGTCCTATTTAACTGGACTAGTATGCATCTAGTTTGCGATTAAAAACAACCTGCAAGCTTTCACTCAGTAAGGTGGAAAACTGGAACAAGTGCATCGTATCTACGGATGATTGTGGGAGATCACTAACAGCGTTGCAGGAAGATACTGGTAAATTACCTCGTAGTCAACATCGACCTGACAGAAAGAGGTACATCTTTCCGTGTTATCAAAAGCAGACCAGTTGCCCGTTGGAACCATCGTAAAGCCAAATGCGACATGTTCCAACTCTACGTTGAAGCAAATATTGCTAGGATATCTAAAAATGTCAAAAATCTCGAAAGATTTGAGTGCTTATTAACCGGTAGCTGCTAAATCAGTTCCTAGGGACGTCCGAAAGAAGTACATCCCATGCTAGACCGATGAATGCAGTATACTATGGCAGGAATATGAAGAATCTGGATCCTCTGAAACAGAAAATTGATTTCTTCCCTTGACGAAGCAAGGAAAAATCGTTGGATGGACACAATGGCAGAAATGAACTTCCAGCATTCACACAGCAAAGGCTGATCTCTGCTTAGGGAGCTTAATGAGATAATGTTAAGTACCATTAGATGTTAAGAAATTGCACTAAAACTTGTGAAATTGTGAGAGAAGTAACAGGTGCAGAAATAAATGCAGCTCTGAAATACACAAAATCAGGGAAATCTCCGGTGCTGATGACATGGCACCTGCGTTTCTGTAGAATCTGGGTCCGAAGAGCGTATCCTGACTGAAATTTCTCTTCACAGATGTCCTAAAAATGTAAGGTATGGGAACAATCGAAGAAATTGCAGTCCTGATACGGAGGGAATCACCCGACTCCCCACATAATTTTAGATCTATCTCACTTCTTTGTTGTGCATATAAACGTTTTGAGTGTTCTTTTGAACCTCATTCAGCATACAATATAATCTCTTCGAAAAGAACAAGCAGGCTCGGAGAAACTGTGACGAACAAATCCTGACTCTTGTCACGGGGCTGACATGATGCAAAGGTTCTTTATGATAGTTTAGGTTACGAGTTCCACGGGCGACTCAGAGCCTCGCACGCCACATGAGCGAGGGCGTTCTAAGAGGCGCGCCGTTATAAAAAGCCCTTTCATAAAACTGTTGATTTTCGATAACGATACTACCCCTTATGGCAAGCTGCTCCCATGTTATTAGAACTGCACGGACATCCGGGCACGAGTATATCATTTGATTCACAATTACAGTGGACTCCGCACTTCAGACCCCAACTTACACGTGGGTCGATTCGCGCGCCGTGGCAAACAAACTCCTTTTGTATCACTTTCTACGCAGCAGGGAGCTATTTCTCTAGAATCAGGGAAATTAGACCACACACGTAAGGTACGCACTTAGGCGTCTCCCACCACATCGACCTCCCCTACCCTTTCCCCAAACGTATCTGAATACATGGGACAACACCCATCCCCCTCCACACATTTCCATAGTGCTGTGTGCAACTTTTTCCTTTCCGATTGCTCCTACCATGGAGAGCGTTTCAATACATTCCGATCGCAACGTGGATCCTCCCACCCCTATGAGGGCGGGCTCCAAGGTTCGTTGCGTTTCCGGGAAGATACATACCAACCCCCTCAAGGTTACTTAAGCCGGTGACCACCCATCCGAGGAATCTCTTTTCATGTTGCCGTCTTGAACTCAACAGTCAAAAAACTTATTATCAGTGTTCCATCTAAATAATCGTGCTGCTGTTACGTCACTGAGACTAAACGTGCATGGACAAGGAATCTTCCGGTCTGAAACTCCATAATTTTTGGGATTAAAGTTAGACAGATCGCTCACCTTTAAATACCACAGAAGTGAAAAACTATGTACCCGCAACAATATCTTATCAAAACTATTCTCGACCTAATGGGTGTGTGATACAAATACGCTGCGAATGAGCGCTATTTCTCTTTTGTACAGCACCGCAGAGTATTGTTAATCATTGTGGCTTCATAGTGCGAACACTCAAAAAATAGATTCTCAATTTAACATCTCGATGCGTAAGATGACATGACTCATGAAACCCACATCATAACCATGGCTTTCTGTACTATCGCATATTATTCCCCCTGACCAAAGGTGACAAGAACTTAAGGCAGGTGCATTGATGAAAATCCTCTTCCTATCGACGAAGATCTGAACAACATACTTCCAAAAAGATTGAAATCTAG
Organism: Laupala kohalensis; assembly: GCA_002313205.1. Classification (NCBI taxonomy): domain Eukaryota; kingdom Metazoa; phylum Arthropoda; class Insecta; order Orthoptera; family Trigonidiidae; genus Laupala; species Laupala kohalensis. The sequence continues at coordinate 625,732 of NNCF01126791.1, forward strand.
AAAACCACCGTGGATGAGAGGGAAAGCAAATTTTAACGTCAAAGAAGAGTGGAGAATAGCTTGGGAAAATGCCTCCATTGTTAATGGGAATCTCATCCTCGACCCAATACGAAATCCTAAAGTTTCGAACTGCCACGAAAAACGTGGGTGACGCTAAATAGAATAAGGAATAGCCACAGGAAGACAAAAGAGGCCATTAATAGGTGGGTTCTGGGCGCATATCCATTTAGCGAATGTGGAGCTCTGCATTCGTATCCTGGAGAAATGCTAAGCTCACCGATACGATGGCAGTGTTGCGGACGTTTTTACAAGTGTTCACAAGATCTTGATCAGCGAGGTAAATATTAACATCTGACGTCTTTGTTATGCTATCTGTGGATTCATTTATTTCATATTTTATTGTATTCGTTTTTCTCTAAATATGTACGTATTATCTGTTTATATTTACTTCAAAAATTTTGTGTATTATTTGTATACGTTTTTGAGCTCATAGTATTTCGTCAATTTATACGAAATAATAAAAAGGGTTCATAAGAAAATGAACATCTATTTTTTGTCGACAAATCTTGCAAGGCTATGTATTACGAAACCTATTGTTTTCATGGATTTTTGTGCTATGGACGTAGCTTTAGTACATTAAAGCTCATAAAGTTATTGTAAATTTAATAATCAAAAGAATGACCTTAAGAACCTAAAGGGTGGGGGCCTGAATCCTCACTCCTCCGGGAACTCCGTACAATGAAAACACAACAATCTGGTGTTCAAACGACATTAATTGTATTTATTTCACTTGAAAATTAATAAGTTCTTTAGGTTAACACACACAAAAAATCACTGCTTACTGAAGATTTTACATGATACATCTTTGGAAACTATATATAACTTCGCCTACTGCGCCACGGGTTGTTATATCCCGTCATAATTTTTTTTACTCACTAAGCTCTGCGTGGGTGTAGGTTCTTTACTTTTGATCGCACTTCAACACTTATTATATTTACGCACTTGGCCTAATTACATGAGTTACATTTCAGTGGCCTATGCAACACAATTTTCTTTTACACTATTCATGTTTTTGATTGATGGCTTCCTTGGAGATGATCAAATGTTTCGGTGATGTACCCTGAACACTATAGTTCGAACCCCGTTCACCAGACTACTTGATTTCTTCGCGACTTAACCGCGTTGAGGTCTCCTTGTCCTCCTATAGCGAACTGCTTCCGGGAACTCACTGACCGTACTTGTTAATCACTCATAATTTTTGGGGATGCAATTTTTATGTCTGTTGTTCTTAACGGACTCTTCAGAAAAACAGCACCTGGTTCATGTCCACTCAAAGGCACATCTAACCCCTTTATGAAGTGTTTTTAAAAATTCTCACTCCGAAGTCTATCTTCAACATTTTGATTCGAATCTAAGACAATTGCTGCATTGATTCATGGTCCTCAGTCATCGACCGCACTTCGACACAAATTTAACCATGGATCCTACTCGTCGCGAAATTACACTTATAAGTCATCTGATCGCACATCACTAACTCAATTGTGGATGACTGGCCGCTCGCACTTCGCATGACTTAATCATGCATCGCCGTATGGTTGGATGCTGATTGATCGATTCCTATCTGATTGATTGCCGACTACCTGACTGACTGATCTCCGAATTTCCGAATCTTGTTGACTGACTGATCTCCGAATGCTGAATCTCAATCTCCGAATTTTGTCTATCTGCCGAATGAATGCTTTTTGACTGTCCACCGAATGAATTTTTGACTCTCTGATCACTGAATGAATGCCTTTGACTCTCCGTTTTTCTCGAAAACTCACTCTTTTATCAACTAATTACGTCACGTGTTGTTCCCCATGGTATTTCTTCTCTATTTTGTTTACATTTATCCCCCCCACTAATCTGATTGGTACTTCTTCGTGGAAGTTTCTAGAAACTTTTCGTGTCGCCAATAGGCACTTATGTGCCCCTTGTGCATTCTGATTTGTTGATTTACTTTTTCGTGTTTCCAAGACTCTGTTCACATGTGGAGGTGCTTCTTGCCCTCCATTTTGCTTTTCTCAGACAATTGCGTTTTCGTATTTTCGACGCAGCTGCGTATTTCAGACCTTTTTCCCGAACCTAAATTTTATTGTTTAATGACTCGACGGCGCGGTTCCCTTGATCCAGTGCAAACTTGTCTTTGAGCCTCTCGCGGGGATCGGCTCTTTTGAAATCGTTTGGCGGTAGCCTGTCTCGACGCCTCCAATCTTACCTTTTCCTATTTTCTGCCTCCCTCTGCGGAATATGACCTGCGACGGTTTATTCTCGTGTTATTTCTAAAGCTGGTTTATTGGGACGTCCCTCAACCTCTTTTACATCCTTTTTGCTGCTGTGCCGTCGCGATATCCTTTTTCGTTTAAAATAGACAATTTATTATTGTATTGGGAAATAATATTCCCAGAGCTCCGTCCTTCACTGGGCTCTCTTTTGGAATAGATTTTGGAAAAGATTACTAACGCTTGCGCACGTGGTCTCTACTTGGGTGGTAAGTGCTCGTCGGTTCCTCTGTTGCTTCTGACAAACGTTGCCGCTTTTATTGCTCTTTTGAAGTATACTAATTCTGAAGATTTTTCGTTAAATTTGGAAAAAATATTCTCTCTCATATCTCGGAAACTTTCTTTCTATACGGTGTAATCTGCTAGCTACTTTGCTGAAAAATACATCTTACACATTTGAGATCGTGATTAAATAGTTTAATTATTTAATCTA
>NNCF01126791.1:628495-663265 GCA_002313205.1 Laupala kohalensis
ATATATATATATAGTTATGTAGGTCGATTTCGCTGCTACTGACATGGCTAGCTTTTCGATAGGATAATTACGAAACGGGTTCAGGACTTCTCGGGTTTGGAACAATGAATGAGAATCAATATGGCTTTGTGTCAGGGATATGTACTGAAGATAATAACGAAACGGGTTCAGGACTTCTCGAGTTTGGAACAATGAATAAGAATCAATATGGCTTTGTGTCAGGGATATGTACTGAAGATGCACTTTAATCGCTCATGGATACAATAAAGTATAGGGACGAACGAAACCGTGCCTATATCATCTTGGACATTGAAGGTGCTTTCAATCATGCGCAATGGGGTGATATTATAGAGACCTTACAACTTGTAGGAACGCTATTCCTACATATTAATAAGGTACATACCTTCACACGCATAAAACTTAGAAAACGTCCCCGTGTAACTCGCCACGAAAGGTTACACGCTCGCCATATTGTTTACTGATCTCCACGGCGATACAACCCTCTACATAAGAGAACTCCGAACCACGACGCCAGGGAACCTCCAAAACAGTAAACAATAGAAGACTCCATGAAGCAAGGATCGCCCTAATCGCGATTCCACGACGGCAGAGAGAAACCCTAGAAGCCGCTTACTGACCTGTTCGCTCCGCACAACCTATTAGGAGATTTTCAAGAAGTGAACTGCGACACAGTGTTCGGCCCCTCGAGACCGTCATGTTTTTCTGTTTAGACTCAACCTTATAGCAACGACACAATCATTATCCAGGCAAACATTGACCGAGACAGATCGCTGCAGAACGAGCTCCGAAAATACTCAAAGTCAAACTTCGCCTATGCTGAATTCCTATGCTGAATTCCGAAGACATCATATCCTGACGATGTACATTTCTACAAGCCCAGAAAATATTCAAGGCTAAAATTCGCCCACGCTGAATTCTTAAGAAATCATATCCTGACGATATATATTCCTACAAGCTCAGAAAATATTCAAGGATAAACTTCGCCTACGCTGAATTCGGAAGAAATTCCTTCCTGACGATATTTCTACGAGCGGAAAAGATCTTCGAAGTCAAACGCTTACTACGCCCGACGCTGGGGAAATCCTATCCTTTGAACTCGGCGATTTCGACCTCAACGAGCGACACAAGANTCCTTCCTGACGATATTTCTACGAGCGGAAAAGATCTTCGAAGTCAAACGCTTACTACGCCCGACGCTGGGGAAATCCTATCCTTTGAACTCGGCGATTTCGACCTCAACGAGCGACACAAGAGACACTGCGACGACGGTTTCGACTGGTAGTGTCATCACGCAGAAGAACGCTGAATTCCGCGGACTGCTGCCATCGACGCCGCCCTCTGCCGACGCAGAGAACGTTCCCAAATAACGACGCCTGTTATACGTGAGAAATCAGTTCACGCAGAACGTTCAATCCACCGTTTGTCGTTTGGTGTCATTCTTTTATTTTGTTCCAAGACGGATTTGTTTATTTCCGCAATAAAAATCTTGTTCTTTAAAGAATCCACTTGGAATATTTATTTTGTAGAGGAGGAGATTTTGTTACAAATACAACAACAAAATCTTCCCCTTACAACAAACTAAAAAAACTTCCAGATTATCTGCTAAATATAGAGGAGACATATTTCCTAGATAATATATGTTGCATCAGTATGGGAGATAACAAATCTTTCGAGAATCAACGGTAATCTGTCCTCATGGATCGTCTTGCGGCTGAGAATACTGGAGTATCGTCTTTTATCCGCTAGATGAGCTCTGGAAAAAGCGGAAAATCACCATGTAACCTACGCTGATATGGTTTTAATAGTGCCTGCAGATTCACGGGCTAACTATACAGCACATGGGTCTCCAGATTTGTGTGGTACTGTGTGTGAAGATAGGAGATTGAACATTTTAAGATACGCGAGTTATATGTTTTGGACATGCGCGAGCACGAAGACGTGATTTCATATTAAAGGACAATGGGAAGAAAATACAATAGTAACCAAATACATAGTTTGGAATAATAATAGATCAAAACCTCTTGTTAGTAGAGAATATAACATTAGTTCGAGAGACAGTGGAAATAATATTGTACAGTATGATGCGTGTTTGCTTTCTGCATTAAGATATTGCTCGAAAAGAACTGCGAATATTGCATATAGGAGCAAAACGGACAATACTAGCTTATGATTGTGCAATATTGGTAAAATAGGTTGAACAGGTTTAGTTTCAAGAGCTTCGTGTTATAGAACGGCAGTGTCTATTACAGATGTCAGCCAGGTATAGGACAGTTTCAACAGAAGCGTTAAAGGTTCCATTAGGAAAAATGCACTTGAAGTTGAAATATAGATTCATTTAAAAAAAGACTGGAAAAATACAAATAAATGATGGACAGGTGACGCAACATGACAAGGTACCACGGCAAAAATTGACGAAAGCATTAGTGGATGGGTCGCAGGTATGGTGTACGCACAATATAAAATGACGGCGAACACATCGCCAGTTTAAACAAGTGGAGTGTGCCAATAAATACAGAAAGTAGTTTCAATCGACGCAACAAATGATGGAACTCCTACCTGAACACGGTGATTTGGTGTATTTAAAATAATTCGGGAAGATGGGGATGGTACATGCATGTGTACTGCGGCACTAACAGCTCCAGGAAAAATGGCCATAGGGGTGCCATCTATTATCTCTAAACAGCCATTGGTGGCCACTCGAAATGAATGACCAATGGTTGGGATATACAACGAGTGTCTCAAACAATTATATTTTCCTAAGTGTTGGAAGATAAGTTTAATAAAGGTATTTCTGAAAGGGAAAGATACACCATCTAGCAAACCAAACTCATACCGTCCAATCTCACTCATACCAACATATGGAAAAATACTGGACAAGATTCTAACGGAAGAATGACATTATACTTGAACACATAAGGCATAATGATTAGAAGTCGGTTTCGATTTTGTGTGGGATGGAGCATTTGAAAGATGCCATAGACTACTTACTGGGGAGAATAAGGGAACGATCGAGTAAGTATAGTGCCAGCATATTTCTATACAACAAAGGAGCATTAGACAATGCACAATGGCGAATTATCGTGAATATTCTGAAGCGGAAAAGGTAATTGAACTGTTTGCTGAATATGGTGAAGGAGTATTTTACAGCGAGAACAGAAGTAATAGAAATAGGCGAGGAAAATATATTGAGGGAGTCGATAGTAGGCTGTCTACCAGGTTCGCGGAGTGGACCCATGTACTGGAATGTCGTGAAGGATAATGTCCTATGAAAATTGGAAGAAGAGTGATTGGAATGCCTAGCTTAAGCGAATGACCTAGTGGTATATGGAAATTCACGAAGAGATCTCGAGACAAGAACTTTAGACTGTTGTGATGGAGTACGCAAGAATTTAAAATTGGAATTATCGAAAATAAGTAGGTTCGGACATGTGAAGAAAGACAGGCGAAATTTCATCTTACGTCACAAAGGGAAAAGAATACAGAATGTAAGAACGTATCAGTATCTCGGAGTAGTTCTTGTTGAAAGGTTAATGTTTGAATAACACCTAAATTATGTACTGGGAAGAGTCAGGCATGTTGTTTAGTATGGTGCGCATAGGACTTACACATTTCAATATACAACGAAGAGATATGAGGATTCTTTATGTGGGTGCATTACGTCAGATGATTGTATATGGCAATAGGATCTGGGGACACATGTTTGTGAACAGCCACTATGAGCGGAAATTATGGGGATTAGAACGACAGCGTCTGGTATACATGACCGGTGGGTACAAAACAATATCACCAGATGCTACCAATGTGCTGTTGGGAGAAATGCCAAAAAATCAGTATGTACAGAAAGTGAAGTAAAATTTTAAAGAGGACTGGGAAAATAGAGGTGAATGGGGAAAAATATTGACAAATGACAAGACATCACAGAGGAAGTTAACTAATGAAGTGATGAATGGATGGCAGACACGATGGGAGAGAAGCAAAAATGGGTGACTGACGCACAATTACTTCGACAATGTGTACTTTGCAAGGAAAGGAAATGGTTTAAATCAGAAGGTATATTACTGGAGTTTATTACAGGACAAAGTGATTTTTAATTGTATTTGAAAGGTATTGGAAAAGAGGATGATGACATTTGTCTTTGCGGAAAAGGTAGTGAAACGCCGGACCACATTCTGTAGGATTGTGATTACTACGTACAAGAACGAGCATGGTATTTCACGAAGTATAAGGACATTCACATCATAAATATTGCACACTGTCGGACACTGATAAATTCAGAAATGAAGTACAATTTATTTGAGGAGTATATCAACAAATTAGGAGAAATACGACCAGCTTTGAGATGACATCTAAACAGACGATAACCACCATTTCCAAGAAACAGATTCTTTGTTGACAACAACGAATCAGGACGGGACCGGTAAAGCTGCGTTGTGCAGCGATGATTGCATTGACTGAATGCCAGGCCCTCGTATTGCATATATTAAAGAAGCGAGGAGGCAGAGAAAAATAAAATGAAAAAAAAATGACCATCTGGGAAATTGACGCCGGAGTATTGGTGGTCACGTAAAATGAAAGACCTTTTGGCGTTAACAGATTGCCACACAATGGCTATTTTTACTAGAGAGTAGATAATATATTATGGTATTGCCCGTTCTCTGCGCAGGAGAGGGTAGAATACTTACGGCTATATTTAGAGAGTTAGTTATATTGAATTTGACTGATGAAAGTACCTTCATTGAGACGAAAAGGAAATATGACTTGTTCGAAGAATATGCAGGGAAGTTGATGGGAATACGGCAAACTATGAGAGAGTACATTTGCGCTTGCTTCCTCGAGGAAGGGACGGGCAATTCCGCATTTGCGAATTAGATGTGCTGTGTGACTAAAACACGGAAAAGAACAGTGTGAACACCTTGTTTTGCTATGTGAGAAGCAGTCATTATAAGAGTTTGCCAAACAAAATTTTGAAGATGAGTAGAATAAAGATTTATTTAAACGAGAGGCTAGTATATTCCATAAAGAAACATTTAAGAAAAGATTTACAGGATGATGGAAGATTTCATATTACGACAGGGCATTAATGCGAAAACTACATATAGAGAAAACACTTGTATTGACCCCAGCGGTAATTTCACAATAGACCTGAACTGACCACACAATGAAGGTGAAATGAAATAAAGGATTACAGAATCGGAGATAATTTGTCAGGGGAAATATTATTTAGTATCAAAGAAGAGGAGAATTGAATCCAAAGAGATGAACAGAGAGATAGTAATAAAGGTGAACTGGAATCGATTATAAAGGAAGAAATTCTGAGAAGTGCTACTGGATATGGATGAAATCATGCATATAGAAGAAGACATACATGCTTTACAATTAGCTTTTATCGATGAGTGTAGAAATTGTTGAAAGAAACAGTTTGAAAAAAAGATCAGGTGTAGTGGAGTGATAAATTGACACGTCAAAAGAAAGAAAAGGGTAAGTTGTGGCATAGATGAGGGAAATTGAGGCAGAACTCAATCGGTAAAAAAGAGGTGCTCCAACAATATTATCGAAAAGAGCAGTATTTGAGAGACGTTAAAAGAGCAAACGAAAGTTGGGAAAGTTTTTTCGAGAGGATCATGGAGAAGTTATGCTGGGCGATTTTTTACAAATTGACAGCACACAAATACAAAAGAGAAGAAATATTGTAACATAATTTGGGAGACGGAAGACGGCTAAGCTCCACATTGGTGCGTCAATTGTAACAAAACTAAATAGAGTAGTGGATAATACCAATTCTCTTACCTATCCCACTCAGCCGCTTCCAATAGAAATCTGAAGGATATCTCCTTCATTAAAGAGTTAAAAACTAAAAGGTCGGGGTTCGGCCCTTTTATTGTCGTGAAATACACACAACTCCTTAATAAAGGGAGCGCAACTTTGGTAAAATTGGTTTAATTATTTATTTCATAAAAATTACACTTCATTATTACACACTAACACTGCCCATGCAAATATTTCCCCTGCACATTCCAATTCCAAAACATCCCCAAAAATCACAATATTATAAGACATGATATTTGCTTTACTTTCCCTTCAAGCAACAACAAGACTAGTTGATAAACTATTCCAGTCATTAGTCAATTTAAAAATAGTGCATTTGGAGTAACCAATCATTTGCAATAACAATCTGTCCTTGGTGATTTTGTTAATAAACATTGGTAATTTCCACGAGAGTCTTTGGCGTCGTCACACTCACTTAGTTAAGTACACTGGCGCTTAACGCAATGAACGATGCACTGGACGCAGCCAATCATGCAATTTACCGTAATGTTTTTATTTAAAGTTGGATCGCCAGTTGCGAAAACAACGTGTGCGCTGCTAGTTCTTTAAGGAGTCGTAACCTCCAGTTACCACCAGACCATTCACCGCTCCCGGAACAAGATGACCCTCAGCGTAGCGTAGGAGATACCATTTTCGTCATTAAACAGCTCAACTTGACGCAGACATCACGACTTAATGGCGTTAATAATAGTTCCTGGCCATTTACTTCTCAGTAAAATGTCCATGCCTCATACAAGATAACTTTCACCGAAGATCGGACGACACTCATGCCGACTGTTGCTTGCTCGAACTCTAATTGAAGTAGTTCGTAGCACACCGGCTGCAGTAAACTCATAAAATGATCAATTAATGATCTCCTGGTCACATCAAATCAACCTCCAAGTCTCTTTCTCACCAAATTCTGTCAGTCTGCTGACTTATAATAATGAACGATCAGTCTTCAACGAACATGATCACTGAATTAATTGAATCTCTGAATGAGCTTGAATCTCCTAATCTCTCTAATCTCCGTCTCTGAATCTCCAAGTCTCTCCGTCTCTAAGTGAATCTGAATCTCTGTCTCTCTAAGTGCAGAATGACTTTGCTCCCCGCTTAAGTAAGCACCTCTTCACTTAGCTGCCCAAAACTTTGAGAGAAGACTCCTTCTATGACGTCATTTGTTTTCTTCGGCCAATAATCACTCATTTTTCGCTCCACGCTGAGTATCTTGGATTGATTATTTTTGTATGACGTATTTCTCTTTACGGCCAATAGCAAGGTTTGATTAATATAATGCTTCCTTGTCTCCGAACTCTAGCATTTTCCTTCCGAGCCCCTTCTGTGACACTTCGCAGGCTCGTGATCCTCATCTCTCCACAAAGCGATATTTAATTTTCGAAAGCTAACTTCATTTCCTTTCGTTCTTGCTAACGACCCTTTATTTTATGCGTCTGTCACATATTACTATCACTTCTTTTCATTCCAAAACCCCAGACCTTATCCTAGTTGTTTCTGGTCCTCCATTATGTTCGCTCCTCGTCACTCATCTTTTATTGTTGACCCGTGAGCTAACCTTATTTCTTCGCCCCCCTCCTTCCTACGTATTTGTCCCTACGACCTCTGTCGCTCATCAGTCTTGCTAATGGAATTTTTCGTACGGCGAGAAGCGCTCTAGAACGGACCCTCATTCTTTCCGTGGACAATTCTCCCAATTTTTCTCTATAACTCTGCACGTGTTCCCAGATCTATTACCAATAATAGCCCAAACCTTCTTCCCGAATTTCTACAGTAATTTTCCCTCTGTCCCTCTAGACAGCATGCCTGGACAATTTCTTCATAGCTATTTAATTTTCTTTCCCTTACGCTTCAGGCCGCAAACTAACTGCGCAGCATGTCAAGACACTAGATCGATATTTTATGGCCTTATTCAAAGAAACCCAGGGCCCGTGCTCCTGAAGAACCAGTCTTCCCACTCTACTGCCTCTTTCGTCCCAAGGCAGCATCCCTCCGCCCCTCCTTCCGAACCGCACTCACTCGGGGGCGATACTTTTTGGTCTTTTTCTTGATCATCCAATATTTCTTTTAATAATTTTCAGAATAAACGTAATAAAAGTAAGAAATTAATTATTCATTACAATATGGAGTAGCATGATGGGTGAAGAGAAAGGTGTGTGTACATGGGAGGAGGTGGGATGTTGCATTTTAATTGGAATGCATAGCCAAGAAGGACCTGCGTCCTCACGGAAAGAGGATAAATGCGCCCTCATTGGTGAATAAGTGCGTCCTCTCTTAAATATGAACAATTAAAAATTCTTAAACGAGAAACGGAAAAGAGAAGTAAGTCACCGCTAAACGCACGACGAAGGTGCTAATAGGAAATTGTGAAGTGCTGATAGGCGTGAGCAACGCCACTAGAGGTGTAGCAAACGATTCGAAGTTCATCCAAGTTCATTTCATGAGGAAACATGCAGGAGACCCAAGATATTTCACACACGTTTCTTCTTTCCCTTTGCTGGTGACGATATTCTGTCGTATGTCACTGTTCCCAGACGCATTGCAAAACTGATGAGACTACAATTCTGCAAGTTGTAAAATACCGGAAGGTGGATGACTACCTCCCTCAGTGTCACCACTTCCTCGTTCTGAAATGCCTTGACCCAGATATGCTCTCTAACACATTACGTATTACTCGCACAATATAATCCTCATTGCAAGTGAATAATCTTTATTGCTAACAATTCTTTTACCGTACAAAAAAATTAGTTTATGTTTGGATTTTGCACTAAGTTTTAAGAAAAATGATACCAAACAACAACCATCTGCAAGTAATATCTATCCCTTTATTTGTAAGATGATAAATATTGCTGTTATCGAAATCAATATAAAATGCTTGAAAATGGTTGTTTGGTATTACTTTTCTTAAAATTTTGTGCAGAATCGAAAATCAAACTATTTTTTCTTTTACTTGCGCGGTAAAAAAATAACTTGCAGTAAGGATTATCCAGTAGATGAATCATTCCGGCCGCAATAATAAGATTATTGTGAGAGTGATACGTGTTGTATCAGAGTATCTCTGGGTCAAGACTTCTCAGAACGAGGGAGTGATGACAGAGTGGGGAAGGTAGCCAGCCACCTTCCGATATTTTACATGCTATAATAAATCATTTTAGTTTCGACATCTTGCTCAAGAGCTCATGTCTAAGGTTGTTACATTCAGTTCGTTGTTTGTAATGGTTGAGTGTAGTTATGTCGAGATGGCACAATTTCAGTTCGCAGAGCCGACATAAAGTCTCACTACAATGCATTTGCGAACATCATCTTACTGTCTCGCATTACTAGACACATCTCACTTTCCATATGACGTAGCTGTCGGTTGAGACTGACCCGTCCACTGGAGGCCACATGGAACCGACTACTGCCTCCATATCTTTTCAAATGTCGCTGGGGCTCTCTCTTATAGATGTCTTGATGACATATTGCAATCCTCTTGATGAAACGTGGGCGTTTTCGGGAATTAAAATCCCAACTTTAAGATATTTGAGGATTTACCGTCCCTAGGTCAAGAAAGGTTCAGAAGGTCGACTCCGGAGTTTGAGCTGATTGTAAAATAATCTTTCTGTTTACATTGTGTAAGTGAAAAAAAAAGTGTGCATAGTACGTCATAAGCGCTCGAAATGAAGAGCGCTCCGCCAACTCTACATTACGTATCAGTTCGTTAAAAAGATATTCTTTCATTCCTGTCATTGTTTGTGATAGGAGCAAGATATCTTCAGGTTTGTTGATTATTCCATTTCCGTCTAGTTCTAGTGTAATTGTTCTTTTTGCTATCTTTTTTTCTGATTGTTTTACGCAAGGTCGGTGCACTATACTATTTGCAAACGAAAGTGGCGTCTGGCAACTTAGGACACTTCTCCGAACTCCGCCGTTCCATTCAATCCAAATGAGCTCACTGTTTTGTCTTTGTAGGGTTAACTCACCTACTGGACCCCAAAAATTGACAATTTTACATTTTTATTACACTTTTGTATAATTTTAATATTATTTTTGCATTCTACATACAATGACATAGAATATGGATCTACTACACACTATATAATTACGACAAAATTAAGCGTTTAGGTAAGATTATTTCTTCCATTTATGCTTAATCCTACCCTTTTTAATTTTACCATAATTATATTGTACTTGGACTCATTTTATTTGTGGTTTAATGTAGGATACAAATGGTACATTAGTTAATATATGACCCATTTATCGGCATCTGGAATATTGTTTTAAATCTAGGGTATGTTTTGTTTTGAGAAGCGCTCAAAATTAATTAAATATTCTCTCTTCAAAACTACATCAGATTACCTTACAGAGTTTCCTAGCTAGATTATTACATTAATTCCAGCATATTATTTTGAAAAACTTTGTCATTAAAAATGATAATTCACACAGTTCCGTCAGTTACTAGGTAAAAGAAGGATCCTTCTTCTAATGAGTGTTATGACCTCAAAAATTTCTTGCAGTCATTTGCCGATATATATTCCCAATTATCTTCAAATTTGAAAGAAATTGTAAAGATGATTAACTTTCTTGAAAAGACGGTAACAGGACAACCAAGACATTGACAAAAAAAATTATTTTCTTTCTCAAGAAAACTGACCTTATCAAACAGGTGTCAAATGCATGAATAAATTAGTATACGAGTGCAATTCGTACTCTGTAATGTGCCCCGAACTAAATAAAGTTTACAGGTATGCATTAATGATTCCATTAACTCAAGTGAGTTTGTGAGTGCACCTCTTCAAAATTAGAATTCACAAAGACAATGCTACATTTCTATTTCTTAAATGAATTTCGAGTCTTTTCTTACCATATGAACTGAAAGAGAAAAAGAAGATTGAAATGGACAATGAAGTGATAATTAACTATGAGTGAACAAAATAAAGTGATGTAACACTTATTGTCTGTTTATTACAGATATTAAAAAAAATCACTTCATCCATTTAAATCATGCTCTGTCACAAGGTTATCTATCCAGTCAAAGATGCATTTCTTGTGGGTGAATTATATTTCATTTCATGTGTTGTTTCTCAAGAATAATACAAAAGCTAACTTCAAACATGTTTGTATATACAGATAGTCATCACAAAATCATTAATTATACTACCTGATGAAAATAATATAAATAATATAGAAACTTGTGAAAGATTTATAATGGAATACATCTAATATTCATTGAGATGAGTCAGCACACCCCTGTTCTTGATCTTCCAAACATTCTCCTCGCAACTCCCATCAGTTGTATGTGTAATCATATGTTTGTGTCCCCTAGTGATTTTGGGTGTTTTGGGAGGCCCAATTTGACCCTGTATGTTTCTATACTTTTGCTTGTAAGCCACTTATTATGACAACAAGCTGCTGTGTCAGACTAATAAACTTTTTTCGATTGAATATTACCTTTACTACAAGTTGATTATAACCGAATACAACACCATCATTCAATTGTAAAAACTTGATACGTTTATTGATCAAGTACAAACATTTGCATTAGCAGACCTGGCAGTATTCCATATGTTGCAGTGCTATGAAAAAGATCAAAATATGTTACTAAGGTAATTAGAATTTTTCAGTTTGCAAAAAAAAAGCATTTTCTGAAACAGTTAGCTGTAGGTGTCAAACATAAAACCTATTGTGTTAGCAAAAGATATTAATGCTTGGGGAACTGGGAAGTAGAAAGACAACATGAGAAGCTATTTGAGATTACTTTCATTTCTTTGTTTAGATTCTACATTTACCAACTTCCAGTGTTCCCCCTTTTTTGTTCATTTTACTTCCAAAATAGATGAAAGAATTCACATTTTCAGTGTGTTGACTATATACTATCAATGAACCGTGAAATCTCATGTGAATTTACATGTCCTTCATTTTAGTTATATTCATTTTAAGGCCAGTTCTGACATAACTTTTACATGTCTGTATTCCGATGTGAGAACAGACAGATATTATCCACATTGTCTTGGTCTTCAATAGTTCCTACCATTCACCATTTCTTCTACAGTAATAATAATTTCCATTTTTTAATAAAAGAAGATTATTGAGATATATTATTACATTGCCTCGTTATGAACCTACCACAAACTTACATCTATTTCCTTTTAGTTCTTGTTTTGCTCATCTAGTGGATTAATGATGCATCTCCAGAAAATGTTATGAAATGGCAGAAGAAAAAACCTGAAATGGTAATGCTTTTAATCAACATTAAAAACACATTAATTTTTAGTTGATTGTGTGTTGATTGAAAATTGTTACTGCTACCCAGTCGATGTTTCTGCTGATTTATTAAGAACTTTTAATTTTTTAAAAGTTTTGTTTATTAGGGTTTTAGGACTCGCCAACATCTAGGTCATGAGAGCCCTTTTATGTTGTTGTGGTTCCACCATATGAGGATTATGTTCTTGTTTTTTGTGTTCAATTGCATTTTTCAGTTTGTTCTGCCAATGTTCTTTAAACTCTTCTGTTCATTGTGCTACTCTTTCTTATTATTTTCATTTGCACATCCATTTTACTTTTTCAGAAAAATTTTATTTGTCTTATAACCTTTTTCTCTTCAATGATTTTTTGCTGCTCTTATATTCTTGTTCTAAATTCAGTTCCACATGCTCTTTTCTTTTGCCTTCAATTTTTTTCTCTTTTTTTCCTAGTTTTTCTTCTTCAAATAATTCAAATTCAAATAATTCATCAGTTCTTTTCCTGCATTACTTTAAGGAACACTTCCATTTATCACTAGTATCTTTTGCAGTCAGCAACATAAAGGGTCATTTTTAAATTTCATTTTGGTGGGGAAGGAGAGGGTTAGCAAGTACAAAGCTCAATAGTATTTCTGGATTTTGAGATTGTTTGCTATTATCAGAAAACATACATGTTAACTTAGGTAACAAATAATTTGTTATCCTCTACTTAATTAGTATTTTATATAATTTGCTCATAACATTTATTTCATTAGGCACCTAGCCATATCATTTAAATGCAAAAGAACGAACAATATAATTTTCTTATAATTAAATGACTGATGTAGGTAAGACAACAGTTGCACTTCTGTACATCCTTGCAACAGAAATAGACATTGTCTCCCTTATACCATGTAATGCAGTTTGTTAACAGTTTTTTCGGATTTGACTTTTCCGTAACTAACCTATCATAAAACGTGCTGTTAGTTTTAGGAATAACCACTGCTGTTTGATGGACTTGTAATTTTGCATTGTTTACATCACTGCCAAGACAATTACAGTCAACTCATTTAGAAAACTTGATCAATTGGTACAGATAACTGACTTCCTTTTTCACTTCCAAATTGGAGGAGGAGACATTGGTTTCTATTCGGACTATGTATTCGATTTAAGAAATATTAGAGAATTTAATATAGATAAAAATATTTATTTGTTGATGTAAAACGATTTTATTGAATAAAAATGGGACATACATAATTTTTACAATCCCACAACTTGCTGTACGACATCTTTCAAAGGAGCGTATTGATCAAACAAAGATTTTGAAGTTCGCGTGGCTGTGAGTCGGTAGCGATCCGTGATGAATTTCCAAGAGTTAAAGAAGTTGTTGCCATTATATCCTTCTTCAATGAGACATACCACTCGAATGATAGCCAAGCCTGGTCCTTCTGAGGAAGAACCGACAATATTTGAGGCGGCCCGATTTGGACAGGTAACTATCCTCGACAAGCTCTTGAGTGAAGGAACAAATGTTGAAGATAGAGACCAGAGAGGTCACACCGTGCTTCACTGTGCAACAGAAGGGGGTTGTAATGAAATCGTGTCTATACTACTCCAAAAAGGTGTAGATATTTCTTCCATAAACAAGCATTCGGAAACACCTCTTCATATTTCCGCTTCGAACGGTCACTCCTATGTAACAATTTCACTTCTTGAAGCGGGGGCCAACCCAAATATTGTAGACCGTGATGGGCTTACGCCTCTTCATGCAGCAGCAAAAGGAGGTCACCTAGAAGTAATGAACGCCTTGCTCGATGCGGGCGCCGATCCCAAAGTGAAGACCAAGAAAGGGTGTACTGCCTTGCAGTATGCATCTAGACAAGGTTTTGTTGAAATAGTGAATGTACTTCTTAACGCCGGGGTAAATATTTTTGATGTTAGCGTCGACCAGTGGACAGCTTTGCATTGTGCTGCTGCCAGCGGTGATATTTCTGTATTGGAAACACTAATTTCGGCTGGAGCACCAATAGAGGCACGCAACGGACAAGGGGAGACAGCTCTGCATATAGCAGCTGGAAATGGAAAAACAACCGCAGTGGAATATCTGTTAGAAAGGGGAGCAGAAGCTAGCGCTAAGAACAAGTGCCAGAGAACTGCCCTCCACTTGTCTGCCCGGTATGGTTTTGTTGACATAGTGCTAATGATCATCAAAGGCGGTTGCGACATCGAAAGTAAGTGCCATAAGACATGGACAGCGCTACATTTGGCTGCAGCAAATGGTCACACGGAAACTGTTAAAGTCTTGCTTCGTCTGGGCGCTGGACTTGAGTCACGTGACAAGTACCTGTGGACACCTTTGCATATGGCGGCACATTGTGGCCATTCTGATGTCGTACGAACTTTACTATCTGAGGGAGGTAATGTGAATGCAGAAGACGATTATCGTTGGACTCCATTAGTTTGCTCGGTCCGCGGAGGAAATCTTGATGTACTTCATCTGCTTGTCAATGCCCATAGCGACGTGAATATTAAGGACAAAAATGACTGGACACCTCTTCATTGGGCATGTTTAAGGAGTAATGTAGATGCTGTCCGATATTTACTGGAGGTTGGTGCAGATAAAACCGCAGTAGCTTTAGGAGGAAGAACTCCACTTAAAATATCTACCTCGAAAGCTATCATAGATATTTTGACATCTGAGGAAAGTGGCAACGATATAAAATCAGAGTAGGACTTATTTCTGATCAGAAGATGTATGGTTACAGTTCTGAATTGTTTCATCGTTCTACTCTGGTAGAACATAATTGAAATAATAGAACAATGTATTTGTCAATATTTTTCTGAAATGTGTGTGTATAGTTCTACTTGTTGATCCTGAACGTTAATACAGAATGGGCTAATGAAGGTGTCATAAGATAATTTATTGTTCAGAAATAACAACCTTAAGAAAGGTAGAATCAAATCACTAGAATATCTGAAATCGACATAAATCAACTGAGTAGCATGTACTTATTTTGATTTCAACCTGAAAAAATACCTCACCGGTCATTTGAATTAAATATTTGCAATTATAATAAATGGTGTAAAACATTGCGTCTTATGGAGGAAATATTTATTTTCAACATTTTAAATCACGAAAGTGATGAAAATTAACTTTGATTTGTTGTCAATTTTCCGTGGTATATTTACATAACTTTTATCTATAGGTCACCGGAAATTTAAGAAAGATATTTCACCTTTTACAAGGTGAGATGCTTGAATCATAAAATCATTGCGCTCGGCCGCCAAACTTCACATTCTCTTATGTATTTCAAACAAGTCTAGTGAGTTCCTGAATATTGATTGTTCTATACTATTAACTTATAGATAAAAATTAAATCTTGCTTTTCCTTCATTATTATTCATATGTATTATTCATAGTGTTTTAAAACAATTAGAATAAAAATAAAGAATACAATTATACATCTCAATGATATGATTAACTTGGAGTGTTGGTCCCACCTTAACCCAGAGCTCACACGGTTACGTTCAGGGGGCATTCCCTTATACTTCGCCGTGCTAAGAATTATCGCTCCAATAGTGAAACAACAATTATGTAATCAAGGTCTTGGGCAACAATTATGTAGTCTGTGGTCTAGGGTCATGTCATGCCAATAGTGGAACAACTATGTGGTCAGGGTTTAGTGCCAAGTACATTCGCACCATCCGTGCAATACCCGTGTAAGAGTGTTTGCGGGGCAAGCGTCGCTAAGCAGAATGCAACTCGCGAAGCCAGGCATAAGCAGGATCACGAGTGATGAAGACCATTTGGATTTGGTACTGAATTGTTGGTAGCTGGTTGGAAGTCGTACAAATATGTTCATCGTAGTTGCAAATAGTGTTCGGTAAACGTGTTTGGTTCTTGGGAGTACTTTGCATTTAGTAGCAAGTATTTTCTCATATACGTAGGATGTAGAAAGTATTGTAATCGTGAAAAAATTCGAAAGCGATATTTCGACGGAAATATCCGTTTTGGCGATCCCTGATTCTGAAAAAGTGGTTTTTGGCATAACGTCCGTCCGTCTGTGCGCAGCGATTCTGAGTAAACGGTTGAATCAATTTAATCCGCATTTCGTATTTACGGTAGAATTTACTTGTTGTCGATGCACGTGCTCTATTTTTTTACTTTAAAACAAAGAGTACTTCACATGAAGATCAAAGTATTCTTTTGAATGATTCTCAAATCTGCTCCAACGATTTTGCTTAAATTTTACGTACGTAGAGTACAATTAGTATGCATTACATACGCATTAGCGTATTTCGCTTGAAAGTTGGTATAGACGCAGTGAAATAATTTATATTTGGAACACAGGTTACTGTTTCAAGAAACTTGAATAGTATTTAGCAGTGTAAATGGACCAAGCAGACGTAAAATATACTTTTCGTAAACTGAAACGAAAGATATGTTAATGATAAAATACGTAGGAGTACAGCAAACACAGTGCAGATACGAAAATACATCAATTTCTGTCTTCAGCGAAATTACATTTACATAACACTTTTACGATATTTATAAGACTGATATGTCGCTGTATGTTTTGAAATAATATTCTAAATATTTATTTTACTTTCAAATTTTAAATAAAGACAGTAATAAGTTCACCTAGCGATTTTGAGTATGAATAGTGCACTGGAAGACGACCAAAATATAAAGGGCCACGCCAGAAATGACGCTTTCATTATAGAATTTTTTCTCACTCTAGCTGCTGACGGAAAAACGTATAAGAGAAAGTATGTGCAATGGTTTTGCATCACTAGTTTGAAAAACTTTTGATTGATTTTTTAAATGCAGTATTGTTGAATATATCATATGACCTTTAGATGGGCTGAACACAATATTTCTCGTTAAGTTTTTCAGATGAGAGCGTATAAATATTTAGGTTTCGTATTTTCTATTATGTTAACATTATTTCATATTTTGTTATTATGTTGCTGTTTTACTACTTGCCTCTATCGTCTTGCATATTGAGTTGTTACGGTACTGCTTGATGAGCAGTGGAAAATTTCTTTTCCATTTCTTTATTTCGCTGCTCCGACTGTTGCTTTGACTGCAGTACTAAATTATGACCAGTCACGATAATTTTCGGAGGTATGCACGTGTGCACAGCCAAACACCTAGGTAGCGGAAAGGCGATTCGCCGCTTCCGCTGGCCGCCTCCGCCCTTCGAAGCGTTCCTTCGAGGCGTGAGATCCGAGTTGTCAGCACCACGCCTTAGTAGCGTGAGTTCTGATCAACCAATAAAGACCAGCGACAGTGTCACCATCCCCATGCCATCTTAAGAAAATTGATGGGACTGGTACCCCCCTCCAGGGGACAAAAATGCAAACGAAGTAGATCTCTCAGACGAGCGAGGAGCCAGTCGAAGGGACAGGCAGTGTCGACAGGGTTCGACACTCCGCAAGACGTACCATAATTGCGGATTGTGTAAGAGAATAAAATGATTCTTTAGCTAAGTGGAAGTTCCTCTATGTTAGAGAGTTATTTTATTTGTCCATCAGGCACAGGCACAGTTATAATATCTTTTCTTTTTTTATAATGTTTTAGAATCACCTCGTTTATTCATTAACTGTATTAACTGCTTTTGTTTGATGAGGACCACGCGTGATGGCCATTCCTGTAGAGACTATTTTAAATGAAGAGTTTGTAACGTAGATTACTTGTAGATTGATGAAATACAGCAGTAATGTATTGTACTAGATGCTTTGTATTCGCTTTATGTAGTGATGTGCTTTCTGTAAAGAATGTAACGTAGTCTGCATAGCAAGCGTATTTTGTTGGTTTCATGTTTCTAACCGCAAATTTGCATTTATTACATTGTGTTTATTATTGTTGTGTTTCCTGTATTATTATTGGCAGCAACAGTCAGCGATCCGTGGTTCGGACTCACGTCCCAACCGGTTCCTTCTCTCGCAGGTGTGGAAGATACGCCACACTAAGTCAAGCGAGTAAATAAGTATAATTGAACTAATATATTTAAGGAGACACTAAAAAGTAATTTTTGAACAATATATAAAGGGGGGCATGTATGGTGGAGCGCGCCGGAACAAAGGTGCAAATCCAAAAAAAGGGAAAGTATCACAATGACATATGTGGTACCGTAATATGAATATGGAGAGCATTACTAAATGTGTTCACTGGTTTAGAAACATTACCATTGATTATATTTTGCGATGTGGTTCACGCAAGTCTTGGAAGAAAATATTGATTCCATATTACTTTAAATATTATTTCTCTTCTGAATATTCGATTTTTATTCACCACTCTTCATATTTGCGGCAATGTAAGAAAAAACTATTCGGCAATATTTTCTCAAAGTGATTTTTGTGAAATGGATATGTCATTAGTGGATACCCTAGCCTTATCGTTAGTGGATACCTTAGCTGTATCCTTAGCGGGTACAACTGGCGGTCCGCGAAACTTTTTTGACTGCTCGCGAGTTGTAGTACATTTTGCATCAAAGTTGGGAAAAGCAGAACTTTGTGTAATATGCTGTCATAAGTAATATTTGATGTGGCATGTCCGATGAGAGAAAATAGAAAATTGTGTTCGGAATTATCCCGTCATGCATTACATTATGAAAACATTTTATTATAATACTAAGTATTAGAAATNATAGTACATTTTGCATCAAAGTTGGGAAAAGCAGAACTTTGTGTAATATGCTGTCATAAGTAATATTTGATGTGGCATGTCCGGTGAGAGAAAATAGAAAATTGTGTTCGGAATTATCCCGTCATGCATTACATTATGAAAACATTTTATTATAATACTAAGTATTAGAAATATTATACTTTTAAAAATTAAAGAAAAATACTTTTTAATTTTTCCAGCTTGAAATAATATAAAATTGTTCATGAAAATATCGCTTTACAAATAAATAAATATGACTTATTAGTTTTATTCTTCGCGCAAAATTTTGACGGGATTACTTAAACTCCACAGATCCTCAGGTAGGAGGATAATTTCACCAATAAACTCGACACTTCCTTAGGACTACGCGGGTCTACCTGTGCCCGTCGCGTGAATCCCCAGTAACTGGGACAAGTGTTCAGTTTTTTCAGTAATTAATCATGGAGTTGGTTTTGCCACTAAATTTTTTTACATATAAAAACCATGTTATTGTTTTAGATAACTGAAATCTACACCAAAAAGGATGAAAAATGGTACCAAATACTACCTTCTTGGCATCAAATGCACATTATACCACTGGTCCAGTAATTAGGAGACGAAAAGAAGCAAATCACGGGAAAAGTGTTTTTTCTCTATCAATATTTTTCGCCTACAACTTGAATAAAATGCATTTTAGAACATAACATTCCTGCACCGAAATAATGTACATTAAATGTCCAACAAATTATGCTCTGAATCATTTCGACACCAGACAAAGGGAAAAGGCTCAAGGCGATGAAATTCTAGATTAGACAATATTTTTTTCTGTTAATTGTTGAAATTTGAGCCTGCAGTTTTTAAATAAAAAATTATCGAACTGCTATTAAAATAATAAAATTTTGTAACTCATTTTTGCATCATTAGTCAATAGTGTCGAAAATGAATGTGCCCGTGGTCGTGATGTTTGGACCTCAAAATGATGACAATGTTATTTACTCATAACAATTCTGTTTATTTCAACATGAATGAATTTATTATATTATTAGAGAAATATCTTACATGTACAAAATAGTCGAAAACAATAAAATATGAAACATGCTAGGATATTTTCACTTTTAAAAACCTACACTGACTAGATTTGGAAACTGAAATCTCATATTGAGAGAATTGCTCGAGAGTTCTGGAATTCAAAGCTCCCAAACGTCTCTGGTGAAGAAACAGAGTTGCCAGGTCTTCAAATCAGAATTATCGTACAAACCTTCCAGAACTATCGTATTTTGGTGGAAATTATCGTAGATCTTGTTTTTACATATTATATACTTGTTTAAGTTTTATTTACCAATGTCTTAATAAACCTTATTTACCATGCTGGCTTCGAAAAATTATTCATTTTCCGTTTATGCACTGTGTTATGAATAACTGTGAGTGAACACAGTCAGGGACGGATCCAGGATTTGATTTTTGGAGGGACCCATATAGAGAATCTCCGCAGGATTAAAAAAAAATAACTTCTTAAAAGCTTATCTGCAATTTACGTCATCCTCATGAATAAATAATGCATAAACTTAATTTGTAGTGTTCATAAAAAATCCTCAAACATTACGTTTCTGAAATAGTTTGTGTTCTTCGCCAAATTTTTACTTTGGCTGTTCCTTCTAAGAGTCTATTTACTGCTTCAGACTCACTTAATTTAATTTCAACGGTAACTCACATGAAACCAAAAACGTTTCAGAGTTCCATCTAAAACAGTAACATGTATGAAATTATAAAAAATCAGTAGTATTTAATCTGAGGACGAAAGTAGTAATATTGAAATATGTTTGATAACGAAAATAAAGAAATTTTTCTATCTAATGCACGGACAGAGAAAAATATTGAAATTCCGCATCCCTATGCTCTTGTTCCCATGTAGGAGTGGAAATCTATAAAATCAAAGTAAGTCAAATTTTTGTCCTAAAAGTCTTTTTTACACTAATTTTAGTAGTTCATCTTGTTGGTAATGATTTTTTCGAAGTAAAAAACACTTTCTTTAATTATTGATATCTCTTTTTGGGACTCAGGGGGCACGTGCCCTCCCCTTGGATCCGCCAGTGAACACAGTTGAATAACAGTTCAGCATTGGCCTGCTTTTCGTACAACCGAAAACTTTTATTTGAGCAACATAGATCCTATGGTTTCAGCACCGACACTGAATACTGATTTCAAATTTGCTGCTGAATTCGAGTTGTAGTTGATAAAAGGTTTATTTTAGAAAAATGTATATTATTTATTTTACTATAATAGAAATATTTAGAGTATATTAAACTTCAAATTGAAATGTTTATACCCTTATTGGACCCATTTGGAGGTTCCTTACAGGATAAGACCCAGGGCACGTTCAATCCCGCCTAGGTACGCCCCTGACAATATGACGCCATTATCTTACTAATTAGCACTAATATTGATCCAAAATATTATGAAACCAATTTTAATTATTTTTTTAAATCATTCCGTTACGTTGTAAAAGTAAAGAAATAATGAAACTCGTAAGGAAAGAAGGCACATTGCCCATTTCCATCCCTTTCAAACGCATATAAAGAGCATATAGTTTTGAAAAAAATATCAATAAATGGTTTAATAAACAAATGAATAGAAACAGGGGGATATGATACATTTTATCTCGTAATTTTATTTATGAGTCATAGAATCCAAAAAACACTATGAGGAATCTAAGCACTCTCTTTACAGTACATAAAAATTGTTTAATTTTTCTTATTATCTCATTCGTATCTTATTTCTCCTCTCTTCCCTAAGTAAAACATTCCTTTAAATGGAATAAATAGAGATAACATACGCTTCTAAAAATAGTGGGGAGGCATACAAATAATAAGAATACTCTTTCACGTATAATTGATTACTATGTAACTAAATTTGAACCTCTATAATCGCAGAAAATGGTTATGTTAAAGAATAAAATAGTGATGGACACGATCCTGTATCGTTAAATTTCCCGGACCCACTGTTTTAAAGGATTGAGCTGTCAGAGCACGAAAAAATTCGTCGATTCTTGATACTTCCCACCATAGTATGAATAAAATCAAACACCAACCAACTCAGCCTCATTAACGCAGCCTATATCGTTAGATGAGATTACATTATCGATAATCTGATAAGGTCTAACTACTTACCATAGTGTTTAAGATGCAATAGTCATCTAATATAACAATATATTATGCGTAAACGTAGCGGAGTTGGTGTTAGATGTAACATTAATTTTGAAAAAAAATCATGCTTTAGTCACGGACATGCCCTTCGGCGAAATTATCGTACAACTTGCCTCGTCGTACAAAGTCAAATCCAGTTTATAGTCTGTGGTCAAATCGTACATAGTACACAAGGCTAAAATATCGTACAAAACGATAAATATCGCACATCTGGCAACTCTGTGTAGAAATGTTCTATGTGACTTCTTTTGTTCTTATACATCTTAATTTTATGTGTCAACCTCAGAAAACATGTGGAAAATTCTTGTAGTCAACATCCGCTTATACTTTAATAACAACAGAAATCCAACTATAAAAACTGAAATTTATGAGAAAACACTCTAATTATGAAGATAATAGAAAATCATTCATGATCGATAAAAATATTTTGACGAAAACTCGAAATTCAATCAAAGCTTTCTTAGCGGCTACCCGTTTCATTTCTGACATTTATGAAATTTAGAGTTCATTTCATTAGCACTTGTTGCTGAAATACTGTCGGAAAACCCTTCCCTACATAGGCTTTTCATAGCAAAATTTCTTGCAAAATAATTTAACTTTTTTTGCACCACTGCTTGACGTCTGTCGACCGCGACTCCGACGCCGCGTATGAGACACAAAACTACGACGTCACAAACACTGTAAAATCTGTAGAAATGTCACAATTTAGAGTTTTTATTTTTGGTAGAAAACAAACAAACATATTTAATTTTATTAGGATTAGGTTTTTCTAACATTAATTACTCAATTGAGGTAAAGTATTATAACACGTCTATTTTTAAACCATTTTTAAGATAAAGCGTGTTAACCTTATTAGATAAATTTATGATAAAACAGACTTTTCAGTAAAACTACCTTAGATGAACAAAAGTTCTAAACGTTATTTTCACTTATCTGCATTTACGCAGAGCACGCGGAAACATGTCTCAAATGGCTGATTTCTTTGCGACTTCATCGGCGTTCACCGTCATAGATCATCTAATTTACACCAAATATTCATAAATAATACGCATATGTGTGAAAAATGATTCGTGAAAACGAATCAAGTCCTTACAGTAGTTGCTGAGAAAATTATACACAAGCAGAAACAATGGGAGACTTCGTTTCATACTTTACGTCAGGAAAAACACTCCGAAATTTTCTTGTGGTAACAAAGAAAAGGCATGAAAGACATGATTTTATGAATAAATCAGTTAAATATATACAACAGTCGAACGGTATTCTTTCGAGCCGCAAAAATTAATATTCAATAAAAATTGTAATAATAATAATAATAAATCGCGTGTGGTGTCTGGACCACCTGGTGAATAGCACCACGGGATCTCCCCCTGTCGTAAGAGGCGACTAATCGGAGCAGCTGATCGCTGTCCCACCCTGCACAAACGCATCCCTCCCTTCTTTTCCTCTCATAACCCCGTCCTTTCCAGCGGTAGACAAAGGGTGGATTGAGTAGCCCAGAGTCTACCGTCAACTAAAAAAATCTTCCCGTCCACTCCCTTTCCCAATACCTTACCCTTATTACCTGAATGTAGGTATAAAGTACACCCATCTCTGATTGAAACAAGAAGAGTCGTAAGGCCTCGGATAAGATGCCGCTGCCTGAGGAGCGCCAGGGCACACTTGGAGCTGGTGCTGAGTGTGACAGCGAGCGGACCACCAGTGTGGGAGTTTCGGAGAGACCAGCGACTCCTACGGGATATCCCGAACTGGCTAATGAAATAACTCGTTCGGAACACAGATACCGCGTTACCATCAGTTAGTCTGCCTCAGCCTTTAAAGACCAGAGAACCTAACAAGACGTGTAGAGACTCGCTATAAATGGCAATATAAGGACAATTGTGATGTTCTACGGGCATACCAAATAGCAACAAAGTGCGAAACTATAGAAGAAAGACTATAGAAGAAAGGCACTCAATGAATTTGTTAAATTAAGACCAGATTTAAGTAGATTCTCCGAACAAAACATATGTGATTGGCTAAGACATCTAGTCAGCAAACCAGTTATAAGTATTGCAGAACAGAACTTGATTAGAGATGAAATCAATCTAAATCACTTTCAGAATCCACAATATACGAACACACCAGTCGAATCGGCAATACCTGATCCTAATACAAAAGTGAAGTCCTAATACAAAAGCGAACTGGAGAACAGTCAGGAGACGCACAGGAGATGGACCCAGAAGAAGAATCTTTGATAAAGTCCGAATTGGAGAGGAACTTGACTTTATTTGCTGGAACTGATTCTAGACAACCCTTCCCAGAAAGACACCCTGGTAGAACCACATTTCAACTCCTAAACACAATAAACAAAATTTTGAAAGAAAAACATTTGATACACTCGACGATCTACAACTGCATGCGTACTGTGCCGCACTCACTATCCTTTCGGCACAAAATGTTTATTACAAACCAAATAATAGTGAATGTTGTGCTGAAACCAAAATACGTGAATGGAAATGGAGAATAGAAAACAAAATCAAGCAATTTAGAAATGATTTATCCAAAGTGATAGTTTGGAAAGATAAGGGCGACCTGAGTAAAGAGCGCCTTAAAGACACAGAATTCTTAACGGTCAGAAGATTTTTGTGCGGGATGCAGATTTGGACACCAGATTAGTTGTATTTATCAACACTTTAAACAAAAAATTGCAGCTCTAGGAAAACGACTGCGTCGTTACAATACCTCAAACAAAAGGAAAGTAGAAAATAGAACCAGAAACTGTTTTATCAGAATCTATCAACAGATTCAATTAAAAATGAACCACCGACACAGAAGATAGTTGAAAAATTCTGGAGTACCCAGTGGTCTCATTCTGTACAGCACAACACCAAGACCCTTGGTTGGAAAACGTATTATCTAGACCCAGTGAAGAAATGGAAGAACCTACTGCTTCTTTAGAGGATGTAAAGGAAGTTCTCGAAAAATGCATAACTGGAAATCATCAGGACCAGACGGAATACACAATTTTTGGTGGAAGAACCTAACAGCCTTTAGTAAACACCATCAATGAAGTTATTGACAATCCAAATGAAACACCAAGATTTTTGTGCCAAGCAATCACCTATTAGAAGCCTAAAAATTGTGAAACATAAAACCAAAAAAATTACGTCCCTATTACCTGTCTTAATACAATGCTTTCATTTATAATCGCGCAGAAAGTAACCCAACATATAGAGACCGAAAATATACTAACAGAAGAGCAAAAAGGGTGTAGAAAAGGGGCTCAGGGATGCAAAGAGCAACTGCTAATTGATATGGTTGTAGCTAACCAAGCAAAGAAAAAGAAATTTAGCTGTTAGTTGGATCGACTATCAAAATGCGTACGATTCCATCCCTCATTCTTGGTTTTTGAAAGTCTTGGTCATCTACAAAATTCACTCTAAAGTGATCTGTTTACTTAAAACCCTCATGAACGGCTAGTGTACACAATTAGAATTGAAAATGGCAATAAAACAACAAGATCAAACCAAATACCCATGCGACGTGGCATTTTCCAGGGTGATACATTCAGTCCAATTTGGTTTCGCCTCGCACTCAACTCTTTGTCGAAGATGTTGAATGAATCGGGTTTGGGATTTAAACTTCTCGATGGAAACTAAAAAATTCATATCATTAGCCACTTGTTTTTTATGGATGAATTAAAATTATTTGCTAAAGATAAAGATGAACTAAGTGGACTTCTGGAGATCACAGCACAATTTAGTAAAGATATAATACTTATTCCCAAGATCCAAAAATCTGTTATCTTAGAAACTTGCCGTATTGTTCGCACCGTGCTGAACTTGCCAAGCAACGAATGAGGCACGCTACATAGCTACTCAACCCTTTTTTATAACCGGGTGAATAATCCCCGAGAAGAAATTGTATAATAATAATATCTATTTGATGTTTTCTTATAAGCGAATAAAACTTGTGAAACACGAATGAAGAGTTAACATTGTCGGGAGTACACTAGATAGTTCCAGTAACTTGTCGATTTTCCCTGTAACTAGGCATTGTAGAAATGTGATTCGAGTTTTCTTTTACTCGTATATCTTAGACGAGAAAAATGATACGTCCCTTAGATATGTGAGATTCATGGTTATTTTTTAGGAATTTGTACAGATAGTTCTGAATAGGAAATGAATATAACAGCGGGGTCAGACTAATTACTTCACACCTCCCCTTCCTGACTAGTGATAAACCGGAAGGGTCTTCTACCTGACTTGTGGGGTTTTGTCGCTGCGGATTATAGGGTCTGTGCGACACCGATCAGAAGTGTGAATATTTTATAGTTTGCGGGCTAACGTAAGTTGGGCAGTTCTGTCCAAGCTGAAATTCTTAGCGGATATCATTGGGGACCATCCCATTCTTCGTTAACTTATAACCTTATAGCCGTGTCGAATCGTTGTACAAGCTTATACCCTCCTTCTACATAACCTACAAAATTGATATACCCAGGTCTAAAGAAGCTAGGAGCTAACTGTTCTGCAAGCATACATTGTTATCTGTGAAAAAGTTGTATTTTGTCTGTTAAATATATCCCATGAATATTTCTTATTAATTTTGTGAATTTACGAAATGTTTTATTTATATATAACATATAATGATGAACACTTGTAAGTCTGATATTTGTCCAGTATGAAAATCCATTTGATGGATATTAATCAATCCTTTATCCATTTGATGGATATTATATAAGTCCTATATCCGCTGGCGCTACTGTTCGAGAACGCTCACATCAGAGCCCTATTTCAACATGACAAATTATCGTAGGGGAGGAGCGGGCATAGTGGAAACTACCTACAAGTCCAAACCACGTAACAGTTCGTGCGAGTGACGACGCACACGGAGTCTCGCGGACATTCCATAACGTCTTTATTCCATAACAACTGTACTCCGTAACATATGTTCTCAGAAACTGTAAAGGATAAAATAGAGAATTTTGTATCATTAATAAACACCAATAGATGGCATAATAGATGATTTTTGTTAATTTTATTATTGTATTTTATAAAGATCTGTAGAAGATTCGTACATTTGAGAAGTCAGAAATCAGATCCTAACCAGTTCACAATTGAAAGTTACAATTGATAAGAAGAATGAAGCAAAAAAGAAACCAAAATTAGTTCTATGTACATCAAGACAGTAAAGGAAATAAACATAATAAAAAAGAAACAAATGAGAATAAAGAAAAGGGGAAACATTTAAAACGAAAAGGAAGCGCAAAAGGTAATGGTAACGTAAAAGGAAAGAAAACAGGAAAGGACGAGAAAGAAGATGTGTTCTGCCTATTTTGTGGTAACCAATACGTGGAGCCACTCACAGAGGACTGGATGCAATGTCCATCTTGTAGTGGTTGGGTACATGAACTGTGCACTGATTGGGAAGATGGTTGTTTCTTATGTGTTAATTGTAAAATGTAAAGTTATCCTATACATTCCGATTAATCTTTCCATTTTGACTTCTGGGTGAGGGCAAGTTGGATTTTTTTCATACTTTCGCTTCATGGGGCGTATCAGGTGATTAACCAAATATTAATTATTATTAATTACATCATTGTGTAAGCTTATGAGTAATCTCTCCAGATTGATTAAAATAATATATCTATATTTTGTAGTTTTTGTTTTTATACATCATAAAATTAGACCTTTCATCATGCCTTCTTCTCCCCTAACACAGTCGGCTCTATATCGTACGTTGAAACTCTAGAGACTGCCATGACCAACCGTATTTGCTGACCCCTTCCTGATTTAGAATGTGTTGGGTGAAATGGAGAGTGCTATTAGGACGATGTGTTTGTGTAAACCAGTAAATGTTTGTACCGAATGTGACAGTTTAATAATTTCGTATTTGCGGTTCCCTTAACCTGCCGTCGGAGTTTATGGACGCTCTTGGTTTATGGATACCCTTGGCAAAAAACATTTCTGCACCACCATAAGCTCAACCCCCCTTTCCCCAAGACCAAACCAAGATGTGTCCTTTTCGTCCCTGAAGCATTCACCACACCATCCAATTGTTACCAAGTTTAAGCACTAACTCACGACTTGAAGAGTGGGTAAAATTACCCTACTGACAATTGTGTTAGTTGTGTTGGCACCCTCAATTTATTGGTGGACTTAAAGACCAAATGTAAATTAGGGCAACGTAATTTTGCTACAGGCATCGTGGCGTCCAATATCCAGAATCCTCTCCTTCATTGTTGTAAACTGCCAAAAATATATGTTCGTTCCTAGTGAACAATATACTATAGTCCAAGGATGTCAACGCGAGCAGGCACGGGCAAGTTTTATAAAACTCAAGACCTTGTTAAAAATCCTCGATTTCGTGAATTGGCTTCTCAGTCGTTTGCTATATTCTACATCATATACAAATGAGAGCAGTTTTTTCCTTAATGAAGCTCACTTACCCGAGATTAGGATCCAGATTATCAAAGAGCAAGCAGGTAGTGTATCAACTTGCTATTAATAACATTAGGCTAAAGACAATGGGAGTGGTAGCAGAACGTTATCCAACTATGTATCCGAGGATTGAAACGGGAGGTATGTGAATGTATGTGAATGATTCGGTATTTCTGTATTAAGATTTTGCATTTCTATATTATGAAAACTACTCTGTATCATGATTTTTTCTGTATTATTATTTTTGTTTTATAATTTTGCATTTTTACATAATGATTTTGTACGCAATCAGAACTAAAATATGTTGCTTTCCATCACCTTTGGAAATTTTCTGTGGCAATACCACAAACTGTAATTTCATTGCGCAGAAACATGTGGAACACGTGGTCGGAGCAATCAGCGGTGCGCGAACTACGATCATGAGTTGTTTCTTGATTTGCGCCGTGCGGGGATGAAACATTGTGAACAAGCGGGTATGTGGCTTACTTTTTCCATAAGTCGCTAAATACTGCTTCGATCGTTATCAAAATTGAACTGCATCCTTCGAACCTCGCAAAATACTGTCACGTACCCCTCTGTAATCATCTTCTTGACCGGGAACTGGTTCCTGGCTTCTGACGGCGTAGGAAATCTGGGGCAAATTCCATACTCAAAGACTTCATTCCCTTTACAAAAATCATTTATTGCTCCAAACTAATAGAAACCTGCTTACATTCCTTTATCAATAAACTATCTAGGTCTACCCGGTACCTACCCACCTCTTACATGTTTACTAGATTACCCCTACTTATATAGTCTGAGGATTACGTCCACCTTCTTCCCTACTCCTCTATTCAATCCCCAGCTTAGCACACCTATACCATGAATTACTGTCCCACTTTCCTTCAAATCCAAAATCTATTTAACCAGCAACCTCTGACGTACACAATGTTCACTCACCCAATACACAATCTTCATCATGGGACCGATTTTGTGTTGCCCGCTTCTAACAGTCTCTTGTGCTATGCCTATCTCCACACGCACCCAACGATCAAGTCCTCCTTGACGCCCGTTCACCCCCGCATCAGATGATCAATCTTTTCTTTCTGCCACTCACCACCGCAAACCTCCCGTTTGTCCTCTCACTCCGGGATACTATACAATTCTCACCTCAGTTTACGCTAGCCCGATTGTCTCCAAGTTTCACTTAGCAACAAAAATTCTGCTCTTTTTGAATCATTTCTATAAGTGCCGTCTTTGATGGAAAGCTCCTACCGCTGACTAGTGGATGTCAGGCCTTTCACTCTTTGACCGGATGTTGAGTAGTACCGTCAGCATTGCTACTCGCACGAATATTTCCACATCCGTCCAAAGCTTTTCTCACGAGATTCCCTTTTTACATATTCTCATTTTTATAACCTTCGGCATTAACCTTTTCTACGAAATCTCCCGCATAATAACTCCCCCTTTCGCTATATTGGACCCAAAGCATGAACGGGAGGATCCACTAGGCACGAGGACAAGACTCCATGAATCGTGGCCACGAATTCGTATTTAAAATAAGCTATCACTCGGGGTTGGTGGGGTGGTGGCGACCTATATTTCAATGCTGCTGTCTATGTATGGTACTCTTAATTTGTTTGTGCCACAAAAGAATTTGTAGTGCCTGGCTAATCCCCTCAACTCTGTAACCCACTCTGCGTGCATTTGGCCATGCTTTAATCTACTAGAATTTATACCTAGCTGCCAGGACGTGAGGTTGCCTAGTATAATGACGAGTCATCCTAGCGTTTAACTCTTCATATCTTACTTGCGCGGTCATCTTCCACACTGAACTATTTTAGCAATGAACAAACTGTATTTCCTATTTTCGATAAAAGAAACGCCCGTTTCCTATCTTCTTGTGTTACCCCATAAAAGAAAAAATTGCTCCAAGCCTATACTATATTCGTTCCATTGCTCCTTTTCTTCATCGAAAAGCTGCAAAGGTGGTAACCCCGGCTGGGTCGAAGTTACTTGTCCTAATCGTTCCAATATTGCCTGAAACGTCTCTTACTTGAGTTGTTGCGTCTGGAAGGTCTGCTGCTGTTGCTGCATGATTTGTTCCGTTGAAATAGAAATGCCATCAAAATTGTAAGAAATCAGAAAATATACCTCATCTTTTTCTTCGTCGCCAATTAACTTGTATATGGAGGAGGAACCAACAACAAGTTATAATAAATGGTGTTTTGTTAATATAAAAACACCAGCTTTATTCGACTACTTACAGTGTCCAAGTTCGTTATCCATTAACAAAAGCACGTTCACTGGGTAGTCAGGAGATGTTCAGATGCCGTTTCCAAATCCAGATAGAGTATCCAGGTAGGGTAGTCAGGTGATCTAAGCAAAGTCGTCGTAGCAGAATCAGAAGTATCCAGTAGATTTCTTGAAAGCGCGTGTAGCTGCGGAACTCGATTTGCCTCCACTGCGCTTTTCCCCTCCTTATAAGGTGGCCACGCGAGGAGAAAAGCGACCGATGTAGGCGTCGAAGCGGAGGGGAGGTGACCGCGCGATTCAAGTTGGCGTGTCACCTTACGTACACCGCCGTTACCAAGACCGGCGCCGGGTGGACCACGATAGTTCTCCCCGCGATGAGTGTTGTCCGTCTTTAATGGCCCCTTGCGGGTTTCCCCATCCGGACAGCGCGGTTGGACTCCGCGGCGGTTTCCTCCACGGTGCGCGTGGTTGACGCCTCCCAGGATCTCCTTGACCTCTGGTGATGCTGTCATGTTGACCGGATCCCTTGGAGATTAGTATATGGCTGCAAATATTCGTGAAGAGACAGTACCACACCGAGATATGTGTAGGCGGACGACCAGCTGAGGCGAAGCGTGAGTGACAATATACACGTACAGGGTGCTACTTGAGCGTAAGGCACGCTGATTACCAGACATCTGAAAGAACGGGATCAGCGGCGTGACAAACCTGGGGTGTTAAACTATATGCTCCAATGGGCGGTCCCGCGGACTAGCTATGAGCTGTACATACGGTAGCTCATGAGTCGATGTGCAATAGTTATTTCCATATGAGAGAACAAGTATTGAGTTGATAGCTCAATGTGGAGCTATCGCTTAAATAACGTCGTGAAAATGAACTTAGAGCGTTAATAATAAAAACCAGAACAAACGTAGGGGAAAAACACCAGATAGACATAGACTACTCGCTGGACATTTTAATGGTCCGTATCTATTTCTTTCCCTTATAATATTTCTTAAAAGACTATTCAAGTTAAAGACATTTCAGAATATTCCTCTCTTTGAATTCTTATAAAAACCTATTAGTGCTGCAACTATATTCTTAAATTCCTCAGCAACTATATACCCATGTTTTTCTACTACATCCAAAATAAATTATACACTTATGATAAATTATCAAATAGCTTAAAAGATTGAAAAGAGAACTGACGATGAACCAAAATCCTCCCAGCGTAAGTAAAGACTGGACAGGGTACATACTGCCCTAGGATGAACAAATATTACAGAGATGTAGAAAATTCTTAAAGGGACATTTAACTCTCCTGATGAAATCAAAGAAAATGTTTGTTATATAATGTATCATTTAAAGCAATACAAAGAAGCTGGCTCAGGCAATATTCCCCCAGAATTTGTCAAGCCGTACGTGAGGATATCACCCACCTTGGAAATTAGACCTATTACTCGCATAATAAAACCGGATAAATGTAAAACAATTAAAATACATAAGGAAGCCTAACTCGTACTGAATTATAAACCCCGTAATTTGGGATAATATCATTCTTGGTCTAGCAATTGTTCGTATAAATCGAATGAACTAACAGGAACGAATTGTAAAATGATTGAAATCCAAACGGAGGACTTACTTGGACTGAATTATAAAACGATAATGTGGGATAATTTACTAACATAGGAGCCATTAAAAAATAGAGGGCTCTGGTCATGTGCATATGCATGTAGTTCTAGAAGTGCCTTATCGTTCAATGTCCGTCTAAGTAATTAATAGTTGTATTTCAATATTCACTCATTTCATTGCTTGATGCGGATTAATCGGGAAGGGTATAAAGAAAATAACTGAATTTGATCAATTACTGATCATAACCCTATCACGGGAACACTTGAAAGAATTTTTCCCTTTTGTTGAAAATTAAAGGTTTTTTACCATTATGTGATTGGGACGCATATCAAATACACGTAGAAACCGTTGAAATACGCCGGACCAAAAACCAGTATGTTCGGTTGTGTAGATAAAATTTATGGATTATTTTGTTTTATTGTTTTACTTTAAATTTTCTGCTGTAGAAATTCACTCAGTGTAAATATATTTCATCGACAGGTAATAATGAGAGATTCCATGAGGCTCATAAAGTTTTTGCCTGTTCTGAATACATCGAATACTGTATGACTGTATGAATAACAATTCAATTCCATAGTCACTGGCATATAAATTCCATTTCTATCATTAAAGAGACGAATGTGTTGTGTAAAAGTTGGACGAGCTTATAAGAAAATGCTCAACAGCGGTGGATGCGCAGCTGTCTAGTGAGAAGGGCTCACGTTTTCGAGAGAAGGTAGGGGAGGACACCACAGGCGGAGCTACGCACTCGTCACGGAGGCATAATACGTCAATGGACGAAACAGAGTGGCAAGATGGTCGCCATTTCCTTGTCGCGCACCGCGTCAGTAAGCAGAGGCGTAGCGGCTAGAAGAAGGGGGCAGGACAATATGATGCACCGAACCTTGAATAAACTGACCAGCGCGATTGGTGCCCCACCTTCGTACGAAGAATTTGTGAAGAGGGTTTATATTCTATACTTGTGCGGATGAGTAATTGCTTCTCATCACCGGTCCAATATTTCTCAGTACTCAGACGACTCAATTTATTAGTACCATTATTCACTAATTAATTATAACTTTGTACTATTGACATGTCCCCGTCAATACAATTATTCTCGCACATTCAACTTTAACGTTGGTCGTAGTGATTGTTAAATTAAGAGCAAGTTTACAAAAGAGTGGATTGGAATAGAATATTTCGTATAGCTGGCCCAGACCAACTAAACTGTCGTTCCGCCAACTCAGGTATAGATCTCGCACTTTAAAATTGATAAGAATTAGGATAATAATAATTATTTAATTAAGAAATATTTTACAAAACTAAATATTTTTCGATAATAATTATTATTGCATAAGATAATGGTATGATATAATGAAAAAGATTTACTCCTCTTCAGAATGCAATTACATGTAACATAATAATTGGAATATATCCGACCAATGGCTAACAGGCGTTTGAATGAAGAAAATCAACATGTATTTGCCGGCAGAAATCGATCCGAAACAAAAAGAACATATCCGTTCCGTTGCAAGAAATACCGATTTAAAACAGAATGTTGTCACAAATATGTCATAAGTTATTGTACACGTCTTTCTGTTGTACTCATCGGTAAAATGTGAACAAACATTTTATTAAAGAAGTAATAAAAAATGTGTTCAAAGATCACGGCGTTCTCTTCCATTCAACAGGAATGTATGAAGAAATGGGTTGTATTCTTGGAGATTTACAAAGTGGATTAAATGATCATGGTGGATTGCTAAATTTGATAAAAAATTTGGGGGTACACCGGTGCTAGCACACTTACGTATTGTTGTTCACGATTACGATAACTTGTGAGCACATCTTTATTTTTTACTATTATATTATTACTATTATTATTCAATCCACGCTCGAATCTCAGAAAGTTTGCACTCGCGGATCTAGCATTTAGTTTCGAACTGGATTGTTTGTTGATTATTTGTTGTTAGTAGGGAACATGATCAGAGACTATTCAACGTTCTTGACTGTCTAGTGAATTACTCCAGATGCCATAAGATTTGATTAAAGGGAAACATTATAATAATTCTGCTGAAATTCCAAGAACCGCTTTATTCATTAACATTCCTATGGAAAACATTTCTTACGGAAATAAAAAAGTATATTTGAGATGCACCACTCTCTCAGGCAAATAACAGAGGAACTTGAATAAACCATTTATAATATACATGTTACGCGTGAAACGCGAATTAAACGATTGAACGGACAAAACGACCAAAACTAGTTTTAGCTGTTCACGTTTTGCCTGAACTAGTTTTGAGCGTTTTCAAAGTATTCAATACTAGTTCTGGCAAAAGGGAATCGTTCAAAACTAGTTTTCTTCTCTCAACAATAATGAAAGTTATATTCGATGTCAATTCCTATTTTTAGTATTTAGTATGGATCAAATGTTATTTTCGTTTAAGAGGCATAAGGGAAAATGGTAATTACTCACTTTTGTGTGTTTTTATGTTCGGATTGGTATAATGTATTCATTCTGAGTATATTACAAACTTTTATTTAACTTGTTCCATTGGACTTATGTATGTGTATATATATATATATATATATATATATATATATATATATATATATATATATATATATATATATAT
>NNCF01126791.1:665885-677431 GCA_002313205.1 Laupala kohalensis
TATATATCTGTGTGTGTGCATTAAGAGAGTTATAATGAAAAAATAAGGATTCGGTACTTCAGATGTGATTACCACAATTTATTCTGTGATTCTCTTGGCATATATAATTTACATAACATGTACATGAAAACATAGAAATTCCCTTTCAACACAATACAGGAGGAAAAAAACTCTGCAATTTATCTCGCAATTTAACATCCAGATCATTTAATAATTTCGTGCATTTACATTTACGCACTATACAACAATTCTATATCAACTCGTCAAAACTAGCACGATATGAGCCTTACTTTTTCAGTTACAGCAGAGAAAATGTAACAGTTCATTTAATACGTTCTTGATTCTTCTTTCTTCTAGGAAAAAAAATTACATGTGCGACAGACTCGATATCAATGAGACTTTCTCTTTGAAAAGATACTAGCTTCTTACTGAATTACAAAGGTAAGCAATTCCCTAACCATTGAAACCATTGCTTTGAAATGTTCGTCTCAAAGAGACGTATACTTACTCCCAGATTTTCTCCGAGATCGTGTACAAAATCAGCTTGCCAGAAGCACGCTCCTCCGTGAAGGATGTCTCTGCTGCTGCACGGGCTTCCCCGCGACCTTCACCCTGTATGTTGCCTGCTGGTTGTTCTCCAACCGCCCGTCCGGCCCTCCGTTCGTCCTTTCGAGTTCGCGGCAAGTTATTGCGGTCAACAGCGTGCTACCGTTTTCATTTTACGTCTAAATCGTATTTCCGAAGTTATGACGACGCATTAATTGCTTCACTTGGAGCATTCAGATAATATTCCGTACGCGTTCTGATTTACGTCTATCTCGGACGTTCATTAATAAATTCAAATGCGAAACGGACAAAATATGTTTCTCTCGAACTGCGTTCTTACGTTCTGTTACACGGATCGTCCTCTCCGACGCTTCTCCGACTATTCAGCTGGAACCGTACCCTCTGACGATTCTGGTAATATCGAGAGAACTGTACCCTCCGACGCTTCCCGGAATATTGAGAGCGATACCTGTCGCATTTCCTCCTTCTCACAGCATTTCTCCCCACTCCTATTAAAAGTTACGCATTATTCTTTCCCATCAAAACAATTAAATCCAGAATATTACACCCAAAAAATTAGGAAACTTAAAAGAAAAGCAAGAAGGGTTGGGGCGGAACGCAAGGTAAACGTAACACTACCAAGTAAATTCAAAAGTTTATCTAAAGAATTAAATAAGGAGAAAATCTCAACTCACAATAAATTTCTTAGTGGTATTTTTGGCAGCAAAAAGTACGGTAACAGAGGTTTTACCGATATGTCAGGTACCTTAGGGGAAAAAAAGAAGTGCATTTCTTGAAAATATATTCTATAAATACTTCGCGTCAGTATTAAGTCATAATTCTGAAGTCACAACAATAGAATGTAACTTAGAATATAATTCCTTTAGTGAGGGCAGGTCATACCAGAAAACATACGAAACTTGAAGAATAACAGTCGGTATGGTCAGAACGGGTTGCCTCAGATATTTTAAAGTTAGGAGGGGAAGCGATAGTATCATATCTAATTCGCATTTTTGAAATTTCAATTAATAATACGGAAATACTATTAAACTGATATAATGCTATCCATAGTTCCGATACACAAATCAGGTAGTAAAACTTCAATATCAAACTACAGACTAGTGAGCTTATTATCGGTTGTGTGTAAGATAATGGAAACTCAGTAGTAAAGTATCTAAGAGAAGAGGGATGATTACCATGCGGTGTTACATGGCAAACAACATGGCTTCCGCCTGGGATACTCGTGCGAAAGTCAAATAATATTGTTATTACAGGACATCGCAGACGCATTAGAGAAGGGATTCTCTTGATGTGACATCTACTTCTACCGATATTTCCAAAACCATAACCCTTTGCTTCCGATTATGGAGAAATTCTTGATCCACTCTATCATCCTTCTATCTATGCCAGTATTTGCTATTTTCTGAATTAATAAATTATGAGATACTAAATCAAACGATTCTTAAAAATCTATGCTCTCCACTTTCTCCCCTACTTTTCTATTCAATCCCCAGCTTAGCACACCTCTACCATGAATTACTATCCCACTTTCCTTCAAATCCAAAGTCAATTTGTCCAGCAACCTCTGACGTATACAATGTTCACTCACTCGATAGACAATCATCATGGGACCGCTTTCTGTGCTGCAGCCCGCTTCTGACACTCAATGGTCAGTCTC
Source organism: Laupala kohalensis (assembly GCA_002313205.1). Lineage (NCBI taxonomy): Eukaryota > Metazoa > Arthropoda > Insecta > Orthoptera > Trigonidiidae > Laupala > Laupala kohalensis. The sequence continues at coordinate 668,110 of NNCF01126791.1, forward strand.
CACAACCTCCCGCCGCCGAAGTGAGTCGGTCCACGTACTGACGGTGGGCTACTGAGAAGGATATCAAGTATTCTTTTCTTTTACTTTTCTCTTGTTTTCCTAATTTTTCACTTTTATAGCTTTTTCTTTTCTACTGGCCTTCTCTGTGAGCTGAACGCTCACTCATGTTTTTGCCGTGCATTGCGACCCGTGTCAGAGGGATTGGGTGTCCTAGTGAGTTGAGGGGTCCATGCGACCCTACGAGGATTCGTATGCTAGTGACTTCCAATACGCTTTCTTTTACACGGGCCATCGGGGGTTCTTCTAGACGGGTGATCGGGGGCTAACCCACCCCGACTAATCGGCTTGGACTAGTTCTCTTACTGAACTCGAGGATGAGGGCGGCGCAGAGGTGTCCTTCCCGCTGGAGGGTGGCGTTGGTTCAAACCCCTGCTTGAAGAACCCTGCGTGTCTCCTCTATATCCCCATGTCAACCCTGGTAATCCAGAATCCTTGTGGGTGTCCCCTTGTTGGAATCCGTGGTGGGTGTCCCCTTGTTGGACTTGGTGGTGGGTGTCCCCTTGTTGGACTCCGTGGTAGGTGTCTCCTTGTGGGTGGGGATCACGGTGATGAAATCTATAGTCCACCCGCAAAGCAAAATCAACAATTTACCCTCTTCCTCTAGGATTAGCAGGATATACTGTGATCTCAACAGTTTCTTTGGAAAGAATAGCGACAAGCCTACAAAGTTTCGCTTCGTTTTAATGCAGTGCATTGAGGGAAAATACGTTTAAGTCGATTATTCCCTGCCGTCTTGTTAAGGCAATATATGATAATATTGGTAAGTTGCAATCTGTAGTGCGCTAGTGGAATGGTGAAGGCACGTACAGATAAACAATTTGAATTTATCCGGTCGATGAAGTTCATTGCTGGCTAAAAGATCAAGGTGAGAACTCACCCGAGATTAATCTTGTGTAAAGAAGTCTTCAACCACGACGACTTTGCACAACAAACTGAAGAAGAACTCAAGGTATTTTTGTGCCCGATGGCGTGGTTAATATCCACATAATCAAGAGGAAGTTGCAGAACACTTCTGTACAGACCGTCCGCTCCTCCACACTGGTCCTGAAATTCGCTCGCACGTCTCTTCCAGAAGCCATACACTGGTTTTTATTCACTGCGTGTCCGCCAATATGTGCCGAACACTCTGCAGTACTTCAAGTGCCACATGTTCAGTCACACATTTAATTGGTCCAAATCATCCTGCGATGTTTGTGTAAATTGTGGCAAGGCATTGCACGAGTCATCACCTTTCTCGGCGCCTCCGGGCTGTGTTAATTGTAAGAAGAGTCACCCCTTCAATTCTAACACATTCACGAATTTTCTGACGAAGAAAAGATCCAAAAAATCCGAGTAACGAATAGGATATCTTTCCCTGATCAAATCCACCTACAGTTACCTTTGGCTTCAGACGGATTTGGAAGAAGTAATTAATCCACAAATGGTGACAATGGAGAACAGTTGGAATGCAAAACTGTTAATCCAACAAAATTTAAAGGAAATTTCAAAAATCAACATCGACCTCAACGTCAACATTGATCTCAATGTCCTCATCGACCTCAACGGCAACATCAACCTCAACGGACATTGATTCCATCTTCATCTACCACGTCGTTCAAGCAACCGTAGTCTGCTGATCAACGATTTCCCCGACGCGACTTCCATCTCGGGGTCGTCCTCAGCAAAGAATTCGCTCCCCAACCTCCCGCAGAGTAGACTCTCAAGTCAGACTTTTATGTTGGCTCAACTTCTCTTAGTCGCTGACGTAATTGCCTTAAAGTGGAATTCTTAACCGAAAGTAAGAATCATTCCAGCAGTAATCTCGGTAGCTCTCCCGGAGAGGGTACTACAGAAGGGTCTGGCTTTACAGTCGTCAACAGGAAAATATCCAGACATCGAAGGAAGAGCGGATAAACACCAGAATATGACTATTTTCGTGGAATCTGAATGGCATTCATGTCTGTTCAGAAGTCCTCAAGCTCTTATTGTCTCGTCGTTCTCCTCAAGTAGTTTGTCTTCAGAAAACGTATCTTTTACCAAAACATTATTTTCTCTCTCGTGGCTGTACCTGTTATAGGGCGGACTTAGAAGACGGCCTACGTTCACACGGTGGCTTCGCTGTGTTCACAGACGCTTTAGTCTATGCCAAAGACGTTCCGCGTCTTTCAGGCGTGATTTTTTGGGGGGTTTACGGACCGTCGACATCAAGGTCATTAGAGCTCTAAAACTTGTACAGTTAAGGAAAATGCAGTTTCGCACTAGAGAGAGCCAACATGACTCTCCCCGCTTGTGGTACTCGCCGAATGACTCAACCAGACCCACTAAAAACCATCCTGAATTACAATTCAAATATCAACATATCTCTAAACATTACGTATATCAAGAGAAGAAGAGGAAAATGAAAGATATCCTAGCATCGGGATTGAAAAAAAAACAAGAGTTGACCAAGGAAGGTCAGGAAAGAGAAAGGACGCAGCCTGGCACAAGAGGAAGTAATGTCAAACTCAGCTTGGGGCCCCGTGTTTGCCAAACACGTACTTACTAGATGTAAGTCCCCTGTGGGGTTTCCCAGATGTCACCAAATAACCACCAACCATCACATATTTTTCAAGGATATTCAATTTTGTTTTGTTTAGCTTTGAACTCCCTGTCCCATATAATCAGGGAAGTGGACACTGGTATTATGTAAGTGTTAACAGGAAAACTATATAAACTGATGTACATGGACGACATAAAACTTTATGCTGGAACTTCGGCGCATTTAACACCCTGTGGCGAGCAGTTGATATTTTCTCAAGATATTAAAATGAGTTTCAGATTTGACAAGTGCAAGACCCAAGCAATCAACAAGGGTAAAACAGCTCCAATGAATTTTCGGAGTGATGCGAACATTCAATATATGGAAGGAAAAAGTATATGAGTACCTAGATTTACACCAGTCAGGCCAAACTGAGTATAAGAAAATGAAGCAGAGCATTGAAAGGGAATATATTGGCCGACTAATAAAATATGATAAAAATTCAACTGAATGCCAAATATTTAATTGGAGTAATCAACACGTTTTCTATTCCGGTACTTACGTATTCTTTTGGGATTATTAAGAGTAAAAACCCGTTATAGAGGAGATAGAAAGGAAAGCAGAACACTCACAACGTTTCGAGTCCTTCTAAGTCAGCTACTCAGACACTTACCCGAAAGAGAGGGGTGGAGCCGCTTTACTGATTTGTCTTACTGAAAAAATAGATCTCAAGATTACAAAGATACTTTAATAATAAAAGAGAAACGTCTTCATTCCGCAGAGAGGTGATGATGGTGGACGATACCTACTCACCGTTGAACCTCAATGTAAATACTATATAGAGCCAAGTACCGTAATAAAGTCAGAAAAATTAACATATGGAAACAGAAGATGCAAGAAAGACATCCTCATGAGCTCAATGCCGAACATATTGATTTTGAAGAGTCGAACTATTGGCCTATTCGTGGAGACATTCCATGAGACTGAAGGTTTCATGTTGGTTATACATGGCCAAGTAATAGCAACTACAAGCTATTTTAAGCACATCACAGGAGATGTGTAACTGACGAACGATGCAGAAAATATCTTCACGCCTATGTGACTGCGGAATATAACAGTAGAGTGTAGACCGTAGAATACCGTTTCATCTTCTGATATCTGAGCGGACACAATTGCGTGGTAAAGATAATTCACCAAGATTTGGCACAACTTAACATCTTATATATGAAACCATCCCCTACTAACATTATACTCTTGAGAATACCCCGGGGAATGATAAGTTTCGGATGTATTGGGATAGAACGGTACTCACACGTCTTATCATATAAAATGACAAACTTCACAACAAAACTTGATTGATGTTGCAGGACCGAATACTAACAATGCCCAGAAAATTATCTACAACAAAATTTGAAAGTACACAGGTCTGGCACATGAGATTAGGCAACAATTGATGCAAAAAGCTGTTCAAGTACTACCGACGGTAGAATCATCCAGAGGCGTTGTTCCGGTAATACTATCCACAAATCTAAAAATTCTGGGCATCTCATCTTTTATCATCAGCACTATGCAGAAATCTGTTATCCTTAATACTTGCAACATTGTTCGTAAATTACTTAACCTAATTCACTATTAAGCGAGCAAAAATCAAATAATAATAGAAATAATAAGCAGACTGCAACACAGCGTCCTCCTGTTCTCAGCCCACATTACCAGAAAGTTCTTGGACCTGAAATAGATTCTTCCTCCCTGCAAAACTTGAATTTATAATCCACAGCTGAGCGAAAAACCAACGCAAGTTGAGAGAATTATGACATTAATAATAATAAACACAAAAGAGACTGCAGATGAAAGACGCTGCATGGGACTTATGCCAACAACCTGGAAAATATCATGAACCAAGATTCAACATTTTTGTGGCTCAAAAAAGGAAACTTATTTGCACATCCGGACTTATCATGGCTATCTAGGATAGGGTAATATCAACAAAGAATTATCGCAAATTAATGCAGATAGAAGGAAGTGATGTCATGTACGGGAAATGCAAAGATGCATCTCCAACTTTTGAGATCATCACATGTTCATGTCGGCTTCTACACCACAGATTACACCAAAAGACACAGCAATGTAGCAAAAATTCTTCACCCAAACCTTTCAGGAAACATGGCTTCTTCCTACAAAAATGAACCTCCACTCTTCACTGAAAATAACATTTTTTTCATTTATTTATTTTTTGTCGCGTCTACATCTCTCGACATTACACTGTAAGATAAATTATATTATTTCAGACATTCACAACAAATTCTTCTATAGCATACAACCAAAATGATATTTCCAAGGTCTTATCAATTTCTCCACTTTGTCGCATTTCATTCTGCAACGCTGCACTTCTCTGCTACCCTTGTCGCGTTGCCCGTCCCTAGTCACTCAAGGAGACATGTGCTCTCTCTACTACCTCCGATAGTGCACCTATTTTACACACCAACTCTTCGAATACCCGGTATTTTGTTTTAGAATTAATTATTTTTTCCTTGCTCACGGTATTTAACATATCTATGGTTCCGATTTCACGTAAATAAGATCTCCTTAGCGTAATAAGATCTCATAGCATATGCTTTAGTGTTTCCGCACCCAGTCCACAGCCACACATCTATCTTCCAGAAACGTCTTAAGTTAAGTGGAAATACTCCGTGGCCTGTCAAAAATTCCACCACTACCCGTGGTGGGTCAAACCATTTCCTGTTTCTCCTCACACAAACTACGTTAGGAATATATGCATACGTTTCTCGTCCTGTCCCCTCCATCCCATCGTGTTTGCCAGGTCCATACTAGCAAGTCCGTTATTCTTTTCCCTGACGTTTTTTCGCTGCATCTTATCCTTGTCTGATTTATTAGTGCCTCACCATTCCGAATAAGGTTACTCCGACATCTACTCTTCTGCAGATGTAAAGCAGTATCTCTTCTCGAACATTCATCACCACAGTGGAGACTGTTCGATTACAGCCAGAGACTCGCAGCAAACATTGCCTTCCCATGACCCGGAGTCTCTTCTCAAAAGTGACATTCACTATCCTATCCATTCAGGCCCCACATCCATGCGAAATCGCTTGCCGAAGCGCGCCTGTATACAATATTTTCACATCTCGTCGGTCATTATTGTAAACATGAATGCCCACGCGCAGCATGTGTAATATATCACACTCTGTGTGACACATATTTCGGTGTTCATTGAACGTCAATATATCGAGTAACTCCTAAATATCGGTTCTTTCGCACTAACTGTATTTTTCGACCACCTAGTTTCACTGAAATCTCGCCGGTTTTCCTTTGGATGTCCAAACCTCATTATCTGAGTTTCTCTTCCGACAAAGTCAATTCATATGATGCACAAACCATTGCACAATCATCCAAAGTCTTCTGTACGTTTCGTTCCTGTTGATTTCGCGAATTAGCAAAGTCTACAGCAATCCTCTGCGTATGCTATCAATTCCAATTCCGTTCTTTCAAATCCCACAGCTCACGATCCATAACTATATTCCAATAGATCGATCCGCTGGCCTATCCCTGAGAACATCCAATGTTTACTGTCTTCTCTAATTCTTCTTTTCTAATGTCTCGACAATTGTTGACCATTTGGCATTATTAAATTCACCTCTTATACCAAGAATACGACATGCACAATACTTGTCACGCTTCGTAATCGTTGATAGCAACAGTGTTAGTGCATCGTTAGTGTTTTTTCACGGTTGAAGCCGAACATACGATCACATTGTAATATTTCTTCTGGTGTTATTTCTTCTATATTTTCCGTTGTAGTGTCCTCATATTGCCACTACGGTGGCTGATCTGTCCGGAAAATTGAATTAAAACGTTTCTCTCTTGTCTCTTGCCAAGTTTGCGTGTAGATAGCTGTTTGCCTTTGATTTATGATTGTGGGATAGGGTGCAAAGAGCTGCACATTTTCGTATCATATGTGCATAGGGCTTAAATGCACAGAAGTGGAGAAATAAGTGAAAATCCAGCACAGTGCAGAGAGATCATTTATTGGACAATGTTAAGACAATAATAGCGTACTGAAATTTCTCAAGACTGATTTGTGGAACACATTTGCTGAGAAGCAATTTTTCGAGGGAAAACAATATACCATCCTCGCAGATTAGTTGTGAGAACAGATAGAGTCATACGCACGAGGGGGTGATATAGCTTCCTTAAACCAAGTAATGAGGCAAACGATCACAGGAAAGGAACGTGAGTTATAATTACAGTAGCATCTGCAGTCAGCAGAAAGATGTGGTGAAATCATAAGGGCAGAAAAGACGGATACGACGGGCTTTCCGCCGGTGAGCTGCAGTCCTTGTGACTCACACACTTTTGGCAGAGGAAACACCTGTAAGACGTGAGAGGGAGAAAAAAGGTGCAAGTGCCCTAGAGGTTATGAAGGATGTAGAACGTAAGGGCGTTAATATACATCAACTGGAGAAGAAAATGGATAAAATGGACGCGGTCTTCAAATGAGAGAAGTTTAGGAGGTTAAATACCTGAATCTAGGGGATTCTCAATGATGGTGTAAAAGATTTATGGCAAGCAGTTGTACGATTGAATGGAATTAATAAGGAGTTGCGAAAAAGGGTGGCGCTTTATGACATGTTGGGGAATGTGGAGAAACTTTTGAATACTATTTCCACAAATGTGACATTGCGAGGGGGGAAGGTCAAGGAATGGGAAACGGAACAGGGATAATGGAAGCTATCAGACAGGAAGGAGAAATATGTTTAGAGACGGTAGTAAATGTTTTTGATGACAGGATGAATGGAATAAAAGAGCGATTGACAAAACATAATGGGCAACAATAACTGTATGCAATATTAAAAACAGCAGAAGAAAGTACATCATATAGGCAGGGGTAGATGTCGGTGGGTTAAATTTTGGAACGGGTAGACACGCACCTCGGAAAGGTGAGTGAGCGACTGCTGGAGGAGTTACCAGGGCGATGTATGAGTGAAGATAATTCTTATGCGACAGTCTGGAGAAAAGGTAGGAAGAAGGAACGGCAAAAGGTGATAATAGTGCAAAATGTAGGGAAGCGACGGGGAAGCGGAGAGGGAGCGCTTTGGAGAGCTAGGAACTCCGTATATATTGATACAACAAGAGAAACGGCAGGAGGAAATTTAGTGGTTGTACTCCCGAATACAGATGAAAAATGTAAGTTAGAGAAAGTGCTTCAGCGACGAACCTATTAAGTCTTTATCAGAAAAGAATGGATGGAAGGGAATTTTATCGATGTTTAATTTTAACCCTAAAGGATTTGAAGATACTGTTTGATGCAAAAATAATAAGTGAATTATTACATATGCTGAAACATTAAATGGTAATATAAAATGAAATCTGTAGAATCGAGTTAATGTTGCATTATCAACAGCAATGGTGATTAATAAATAAATAATTATTATTACGGCAATTCAATAATTTGGTTTATTACATAAAAGATTCAAATTAAATTCAGATTGATTTATGAATTTGTGTACACCTCCGTGCCAAAGTTGAGTACACATAAAACTAAATTAATATGAGCCATAAGACTCAACAATCATACAAGAAAATAGTTTTTGAAATTGTTATAAGTTGTTTAAAAACTACTACAGCAATGGCGTGATAAAGTACAACACGAATTTAACTTTTGTTAAAATCAATAAATTCTTTTACATTGTAGAAGCACTGGTGCAGGAGGTAGTTCTTAACCGCTGATTTGAACAGATTCAATTTCATAATATCTTTTATATTCTTGGGCAAGGAATTATATAGAACGATTCCCGAATGATAAGGTCCTTTTTGGCAAAGAGTGGTTGACACTCTAGGGCGATGAAAATTACTACTATTGCGTGTATAGTGTTCGTGAACGAGACTGTTTCGTATAAAGAAAAGGTGGCACTTCAGTAATTCGATCTTAACAAACATTACCGTTTCATAAATATAAATGCAGGGAAGTGTTAAGATATTTAATTCCTTGAATAAAGGTTTACATGAGTTTCGGGGGTGAGATTTACAAATTATCCGAACTATCCTCTTCTGAATTCTGAAAGTTTGAATACTCTGACCGGAATTACCCCAGAAGGTAATGCCGTAACGTAAATGGGAGTAAACGTTTGCAAAATATACGCAACGGGAAATACGTGGACTAACTGCGTTAACTAAGATTCGGAATGCGTAACACAATTTGCTTAATTGGGAATTAAGATTGTCAATGTGACAATTCCATTTGAGGTTGTCTTGAATATGGAGACCTAAGAATTTTGTATTTGTAACAGTTTTTAATTGTGTTCCGTTTAAAGAAAGAGAAACCTGGGGTAAAGATTTTGTGATACTATTGTGAAATGACATAGACACTGTTTTGTCAGTGTTTACAATGAGACGATTTGCATGGAACCAAGTCGAAAGGTTAGACAAAACTTTTTGAGCATTGGCGTGTTTACATAGTAAATTAGTGTCATCAGCAAAAAGAACCATTTTGCAATCTGATGTGGATGATGACATGTCGTTCACATACAATAAAAAGAGTATAGGGCCGAGAATTGATCCTTGGGGTACTCCGCAAGTAAGTGGCTTTGTTTCTGAAAGACAATGCTGAAGTATTTTATTTTTAGTACAGGATATTTCGACCTGTTGATATCTATCCTTTAAATAAGAAGTTAGCCATTCATGTGGAAGTCCACGAATGCCTAAAGAATGCAATTTGGAAAGGAGAATTCCGTGATCGATGACATCGAA
>NNCF01126791.1:677624-772279 GCA_002313205.1 Laupala kohalensis
AATTTTTCTAGGATTTTTGAGAAAGTGGGTAGTAGAGATATTGGTCGGTAATTTCCAATATTAAGTTTGTTTCCTATCTTGTGTAAAGGTTTCACTTTAGCTCTCTTAAATACATTGGGAAACACCCCTTCCGATAAAGAATTATTAAAAATATTTACGAGTGGATTTAATATAGCGTGGGACGAAGATTTAACAATAAACTCAGGTATATCATCTATGCCTCGTGAAAATTTGTTTTTTAAGGAGCTGATGATTCCCATGACTTCACTGGCGTTAGTTTCGGAAGTGAACATAGAATTGGGTATGTGGGTGGTAATAATTGGAGGACATTGATTTGGATNTACCAACTTGTGAGAAGTAAGAATTAAACAAACTTGCGATGTCCTGAGGATTTGATACGATTTTGCCATCGTTTAGCAAAGAAACATTTTCTTCGCGATGTTCAGAAGTTGGCGTGTAATTGTTAACAATATTCCACATGGCTTTCATTCGGTTGTTCGATTTTAGTATATGCCTGTCGTCTTCCATAACTTTAGCTGCATAGACTTTTTTTCGGAGAATAGTCTTATATTTACGAAAATAATTATGGAATTCGGGTGGTTGGTTATAGCGTCTTGAAAGATAATATAAACGGCGTGTGTTTTTGGAAGAAATTTTTATCTCTTGGGTTTAATTACGATAGTTATATTACTAATGTGTACAGTCATCCCAGGGAAATATCGGAGTAAAATTTGTTTAAAGAACCTTAAATCATACACATTTTTTAAATATATTGTTTTTCATAATCTGTATTTTGTGAAACAATTCTGAAATATTTTTTATTTAACATTTTATTTAAGATAAAATAACACAGAAATAATTTGTGAAAATCAATTTTTCAGGGTTTCATTTTCTGAATGCAAAATTAAACATGTATATGCCTCCAAATATTATTCTGAGTTTTTAAAGATTTGTTTACCTGACATAATAACAAAATTCTTAAATAAAACAATCTTAATTTGGTTTATTATCATCTTATTATTGATATTTTTACATTTCACCACATCCCTATAATTTGTTGTTAAATGTTCTCAATACAGGCACTGGTATGTACCTCATCTCTATCCACAATTATTTGTAATAGTTTCATTTCTTTCTTTACTCTATTTAGTTATGTTTTATGTGTATTTACAAATAGTTAATTTTCCCATTTGTAATCAGTCTATGCAGAGTAGTTTGCATTATCTCTGTATTCATAAGTAGTGTAGAAGCACCTCTCTACATATACAACGAAAAACGTACCTCAAATACGTATATGGTGAACTCCCTCGTGTATCTAATTTATAAAATGATACATGATGCCACGCCAAACCAAATAGCGCCATACTGTTTACGCCGTCGTCATGACGAAACATCAGAGGCTCAAGATCCAAGACACCGCAGAGTCTTTACATACGACGAAAAGGGTCCCTACATTGTACACATTAGAAGACTCCATGAGACTCCGGACCGCGTGCACCACCAAGCGTATGTCGCCTATTTGTTAAGAAAATTCGAGAACTCGGGTCAGTTTATTAAGAACCTTCGAGAGAACCTCAATAGATGAACCTCGACCCAGTGTTACGTCGCCAACGTCGTCAGTTGTCAAAGTTTAGCTTATGGAAACAGCACGACGGTCAGATTAGTACGACGGGATTTCTGGCCGAGTGAACATCGAGACCGATATAACCTCAAACCAGAAACCCAGCTCTGCGAAATAATTTTATGTCGAAACTCAGCTCTGCAGCATAATTCTATGTCCAGGAAGCTACGCCGACCGGTGACTGAATTATTTCCATCACCAAACGACACGAAAGCAGCCGAAATAATTCTATGTCCAAGGAGTATCGTCCGATCTGTGACTGAGTAAATTCCATCTCCGAGAACCACAAGGCTCTATCTCGCGGCCTGCAGCAGAGTTAACTCTATCTTCAAAGTGACCACGAAACGCCCTCGTACGATCAGCGGTGGAACTAACTCCACCATTCGAAGATACGAAGCGCCATCCTACGAGACTACGCAGAAACTTAACCAGCAACGCCATCACGCGCTAAGATATCGTACTCCAGCTATCAGCTAGCTACTTCAGGATTGATCACCAGTGGTACCATCTCGTGACGAAGAAGATAATTTCTTCAACCTAGACAACCAGCTTACCCACAGCAGTGAGTCGAACGAGAAAAGGCATTATTTACAGAGCTTTCAACGCCTTTGGTTGCCAACCTGGTGTTATTCATTGTTTACGATTCAATCACTTGTTCGAATTGATCCTACGTAATAAATCTTGTCCTGTTCAGCCTGTGAGTATTTATTTTGAAGAGGAAGAACCTTTTTGCGAAGCAACCTCAGCATTGAGATTTGTGAAGCAATAAAAACTCTTTCCCGACATTTGGTTTAATTTGTAAAGGAACTATTTCTTAAATATTCTCAATATAACCAGTGGTGTGCATATTATCTCTGTATCCACAATTATTTGTAATATTTTTATTTCTTATCTGTACTCAATTTAGAGTTGTTTTTGTGAATGCTCATTAAGTACATTTTCTTATCTGTAATCAGTCTAGGCAGTGTTGTTTGCATTACCTATGTATTCACAAGTAGGTTTAAATTGTAATAGAACTATTACCTAAATGTTCTGAGTATAGGCATTAGTATGTGTATCATCTCTGTATCCACAATTGTATGTAATTTGTAATAGTTTTATTTCTTATCTGTACTCGGTTTAGAATATTTTTTGTTTTATGTGAACCCTCAAAAAGTTTATTTTCCCATTTGTAATCAGTCTAGGTATAGTTGTTTGCATTATCTCTATATTCGCAAGTAGGTTTAATTTGTAAAGAAACTATTTCTTAAATGTTCTCAATATAAACACGATTGTGTATGTAACCACTACTCATAATGTATTTCATTTCTAATAGTTAAATTTATTTTCTGTTTTCCAACCTGGAACTATTGTGTGCATCCTCTCTTTATCCATAATTAATATTTTTATAATAAATACTTGCTTTCAATGAAAAGTCATGTGTTTGTGTAATTTTATTACCATTTATTCCATTTATTAATTGTAATTTTTATATGTTGGTTGAGGATTTATTAGCGATTTGTTGCTTTCAATTTTAATTGCAGTTTTTTTGTTTGTAACTTTCTTTGGTTGATAGCAAAAAATGTACATTCAATGCAAAATAAATAAATTTAAATCTCTGGTTGAATGCCCCGTTTTGAAACGAGCGCCATGCGTTTACGTGACGTCATTGAATTAGTTCCCTTGCTTGCGAGAGCGAAGTAGATGGCGTAAATTTGTGAGGGTCATGGGAGTTTGTACCCCCTGGTTCAGTCTCTTTCAGTCTGAGAAGTAGCCTTTCATTATGAAAGAAATGCATCCTTTGGGTCAGTGGGTGCCGCTTCTCTCTCGTTAACTGAAGTTTTGTGACCATCATATGAGCTACGGTCGTAGATCAACTCCCTGATAGTAGCTATGCCCCGATATCTTCTTTTCATATCATACCTTGGAACGAGATTTAGGTTAGAAAATGTGGAATGTCTACTCTAAACACTTTCCATTTTTATTCCAATTTTCTTTCTGTGTTCAGAGGAGTCCAAAAGCAAGTTTCAAGTAAAACTCCACAATTTGATGACCCGTTTACAGTCCAAGGTATGCTTGAAATTGCATTAAAACGCTTTCGACCATTGAAACATCCCGGTGTTAGTTTGTCTAGCAGGTAACTGACGAAGGTATGAATTGCATTAATTATTAGGTTAAGCCCAATTATATTTCTTTTTTGTTTATTAATCAGAACAGATGCTGGGGTGCATGCGCTAAGAAGTTCAGCACATGTTGATTTGGAGAAACGCATTGGAAGTTACGAACCTCGTGAGCTGATAAGTGGAGTAAACAAATATTTTCATAGAAGTGATGTTGCCATAAGGTGTGTATATTAATCTCTCTCGGATGTTGTTTGCATAATCATTTTATGAATTACTGCTGTTTACCTAAGCATGTCTGAACGAGAAATATTTACATTTTTGTTTTGAACTTTAATATAACAACTTGCTCTTGAAAAATAACAAGAAAAAGCTATTTAATAGTACTATAAGGTTAGCAAAACGGTATTCCAAGTGTACCCAATGCTAGAAAGACAGCACAATAGACAGATCAGATGTTTTGAGACAGCTAATGCCATTTCACCTTTTTGATTCAACTATTTTAGGATACAAGAATGTAAAATAGTACCTGATACATTCCATGCTCGTGGAAGTGCAATAAAACGAAGTTACTTGTACCGCTTGGCTGTTAGGAAGAAAGATGCTCAACCCATGTTATTATCAAACTCTGAATTTGCTACACCTATACCTTTTTATGAGTGGAGAAAATGTCACTTTGTTCAGTGAGTTCATTTATTTTTTCAATGTTTGTTAAAATCTTACTCTTAACACTAAATTCATACTAATGGCAAAGTGTGAAGAGCAATGTTTGAAATTTAATTTTCAGAAATTCTGATTTTGAGGTAGAAAAGTTCCAAAGTGCTGCAAAATTACTTCCAGGATTGCGAGATTTCTGCACCTTTATAGGGAAGTTGAGTCCCAATAAAAAATTCCCAGAAAAGGAAATTTCTACTGTGCGTTTGTTACACAACATCGATATTCTTCCAGGTCATTCTTTACAAAATTGTCCTTTTTCATTGGATTACAATTACTGGGATATAGTTTGCTGTGGCAAGTCATTTGGTTATCGGCAGGTATGTTATTACTTGCTAGAAGTGATATGCTTGACATGAGAAATGGACAATTTTCTAAATTAGTAAATGGAAAGAAAATCAGGATGATTGTAATTTTGAAATAACCTATAATGAGCATAATTCCAGCACATATGAAAAAGTTGTTCCTGATTTTATTTAAAAGCCCATAATCTTCTTTTACAGGTTCGACGGATGGTTGGTGTTCTAATAGCTGTTGCTCAAGGAAAGTTAAAAAATTCTGATGTTGAGCACATGTTAGCTGAACCATGTACTGAAAGTTGGAATCCTCGTGTAGCTATAGCACCTGCTTATGGTCTATATTTACTTAATGTAGAATATGATCCTTCTGAATTATTATTAGAAAGCAAAACTCCAATTGAACTGTCAGAGAATAATAATGCTCCTGACAATATGTCAGTTATGTTACATGAAAATTGAATGATCAGTTATGTGCAAGTTCAGCTCTTATTTTTCTGTTAAAGAAAATGAGTCTTCAGGAACAAGTTGCGAAGAAGCGGTTGAGTTTGAAACCTTGTGACACGTTGATTACTTTTCCTTCAGGACTGGTGATAAAAGAATCTTCTATTACTAGTGCGAATAGCTCAAGGAGTGTTGTTGGAATGACAACTGGTTTTGTCATAGATGATGAACCAGATTTCCAAATAGCTCACATTATACCTGGGCTATGTATGGGTGCTCAAGATGTTGTTTCCTCCCCAGATTTGCTTGAATCTCACAAAATAACACATATACTTAGTGTTGGTGTTTCACCATATATTGATGTGGAAAAATTTACCCATTTGTTTGTGCCTCTATTTGATCTACCTGAGGCAAACTTAGACACAGCACTTATACAATGCCTTCCATTTATAAAAGAAGGCATTCAGAAAGGAATAGTGTATGTTCATTGTAATGCTGGTATTTCTCGGTCATCTAGTATTGTAATAGCTTATTTAATAAGGGAAGGTATGACTTATAATGAAGCCTATGATTTGGTGAAGTCCAAGAGGAATGTAATTCAACCAAATGAAGGGTTTCGAGGATATTTAAAAGAATTTGAGAGAAGGATTCTTGAATTAACTCTAAAGTCAACTTAATAAACAATTATATATTTGGAATGTATTACATAAAACTAAACAATAAAAAATTAGAAACATTTAAGTACACTTATATTTCAGGTCCCATTTTCTGTTAATGGTAATTAAAAAAGTAATAGATCTATTTTTAATACTTAAACAGTGTTCAGTGAATGTTCAGTAGCAATTATATTGAGACTTTTCTTTATAACAGTAATACAAGAAACTGTTACCCAAGAAATACTTGTACCACACTTTGTTAATTGACACCAGAAGAAAATAAGTTTCCCCAATCCTTAAAGATTCTGAATTCATGATCAAGTAGTGACTTATTAAAATTCCATGTTGTACCATACAGATTCAATATTATTATGCAAGGCAAGTCACTAAAAGGCAACCTCAAATGTCTTCTAAACAAATATAGAAACCAAAGAGCAATTTTAAAAAAAGCTGTGACTTCGGGATAATTCTTTGGTGGTCAAATGATATGCTTTTTTTTTTTAGCTACATAGTTATCAACACACTTAATGTTTTGAATAAAATACATTTTTCACCACTACTTCAAAGCCCGTGAAAACAAATACTAAGATAAAATTCATTGAATTCAAACAAATCCATAGAAACATCATAGTGAATAAACATTTCCTGATCTAGTGTGTGGCTAAGATGACTTGGGCAAGGACCTACAGCATTGCTTGAGAGGAGTTTTCCTTGTCGGTTATGAAATATTGTTCATGATTTTAACTTCTGAAAAAATTTGTTATTTGTTAAAGTTCAATAAAAGTTCAACCAAAGGAGAAAAAAAAATCAATTATAATTATTGTATTTGTCTATTCTTATGCTTTGAAGCAGTGTTAAAAAGATGTTAATATCTCTACAGCTGATAAAAAGCAACAAATTACCTGATGTACATCAAACAATTGTCAGTATTTATCTTTGGTAAAAACAGCACTTAGATATTTTATACATTTAGGAGATTTGCTGTGTTTGCTATTAATCAACTCTGCACATGCTTACTAGCAAGTAAAAATGTAATAGCCAGCACATTTATATTAGAACAGAATTCATGTCAAAATTATACAACTGGGCAGTCTTGGTAGGTAAATGTGCAAAGTGTTTATAGTACATCAGCTCTTGTTTTGCATGCATACTCCAGTATTTCGGTGTGAGAGAAAACACTATTACAAAATAGTACCGTATTTACCCGTCTTTTTTTTTTTTTTTTTTTTTTNTCTGGGGGTTACTTATAAGGAGTTAGTATACTGGGAGACTTAATTCAAAGTTTCGTGGGAGATGAGTTAAGTGAACACAAAACGTATACGTAACGTAACACAAAGAACATCGATCGATGATGGCGGGATTTGACGTTCATTCGAAATAGAAACCGAACTGGTCCACGTCGTCTAGGAATGATCGACTGCCGCCACCGTGCCAACCGTAACACGATTTTTTCGAGACGGGGAACTTCTACGAAACAACTGAAGTTGGGCGATCAAAGATGCTTCGACACTATCAAACAGCGAGTTCTAAATAATGCTCAGACACACAGAAATAAGCAGAAGAACGAGAATTCGAAGTAGAACCGAAGTTTGCGTGGATCTGGCGATGTCAAGAGAAGAAGTTGAACTGCATCAGTTAGCTTTCAAGTACTTTTGATTATATTTACCAGAGCCAACAATTTCACATGGAATTTTGAATGAGCATTTCCTTTCAGAAAGACTTTTTAGAAAATTGATTTTACTCAACTTCATTTTCTCTCTCTAAATTTTGCCTCCTAAAATAAGGGGGGGGGACAATATTTGGGTAAATACAGTATGATTAATTCATTAGAGTACTGTGCAGGAAGAGCTGAATGACAATTTAACATTATACAACACATTCCAGAAAGATGAATTCTTTTACAAAAGATTTAAAGATCAATACTCAACTTATGGGTAAACAATTCTTTGCGTAAAAAAAGACATCGTTTTGCATTTTATAATCACAATACACAAGCAGTCACAAGTCCTATTGTCAGTAATTCCATTTTAAAATAATGGCATACCAAACAGGAACCTATGTTTCATTAACTTCCTTGAAGTAGCAATTTATCAGAAGGGTCAAATTAACACCAATCTTCAGGATCCAGAAACAAGATATGGAACCTGTCATTAAACAACAAATCAGTTAAATTTTATCAATATATAAATATAACAGTAATAACTATTACAACAGAAATATTACCTATTCATAAACAAATTTTGGTTCTGTTATTTCAAATTATTCTAGAACATTTACTTGAACAAGTGAATATTTTGGGTTCTGCAAATAACTCTTAGCAAGAATGTATGCAATGTTAAGTGCAAGTGTCATATGAATTTAATATTTCATAACAACATTGGTTCAATTTAACTTTTAGAATCTCCACTTTCATTTGCAACATTACCTTCAAATACATTATCAAATATTCAAATTTTCAATGAAAATATAAATATCATTTATTTTTGAAGTTATTAGCTGTTGACTCTGAAAAAATTGCTCTTTCAAACATGAAGTTCTCAAAATAACCTATTCCCATAAAGTATTTGCCATTTACACTTATTAGATAAGAAATTAGCAAATTTTTGTTTAGTTCTTTAGCTACATATTAGGGGAAGAATAGATAATGAAAATGTATTTTCTTGATACCTTGTCACCATACATACAAATACATACATTTATTGCATCTCTCTAGAAAACCTTAGAAGACTTGAGTTGGAAGATTAATATGGATATACCTTGCACAATACTTTTCAGAATCACAAAGAAAGTCTTAAATTTTGAGGAGGAAGAAGTGACAATAAAAGGACAATGCAATAATAATGCATAACCCTTTAGTACAGTTTGGCACGTAATTACAGACAATGGTTCCAATAATTCTGTAAACATTGCATATTGTATTTCATTCCCTTACCAAGTCAGGTAATGAGAAATTTATCCAACCCACTAAAGATTTCATCTCACTATTTTTTTTTATTTTCTCACCACATTAATTTAATTAATTATTGATTAAACATTAACCTACTATCAATATCATACCCTCAATACAAAAGATACTCAAAGCTCAAAATTACCTCGTAATTAGAACACGGTTTCAACATTAATTTATTTAATAAAAACATTTATAACAACGTAAGGCACTGTTTATGGTAAGAATCGATTATTTGATACTTCATTACTCATATTTCACTCACCAGTAAGAATGAGCTCTTTGAAACATTCAGTCATAAATATATATATTTTTAATCCTCTAATAAGAGTAAAAATTGAAATTTTATTTTCTCAACATATTATCACAAAAACACTCAACAAATTAAATACTTCATTTTCTTCCCTGATAATGTGGGCAGTCATATGACTAGATTTTAAGAAAGGATTGTAGCTGAAGCTATACCCGCTAGTTTGAGGGAGAATGTACTGCATTTCCTATGTATGGAGATAAACTCTGATCAAAACAAAAGTTGGTGAGAAATTGGAGTTTTTTTTTGTTTTGTTTGTGAGACTTTAGGGCTTGTCAACAGCAAGGTCATTAGAGTCCTTAAGTTGGAGTTTAACCGCCCCTCTTAAATGTCTTATTCTTCTTGATCAAAATAAAATGTTGTAAATGTACTATTTGTTAACTAATGAGTATAAAATAACAATTAAACTTTGAATTAAATTTTTTAAGACAAATGTCTAAAAAATATATAATGTGGGCACCACCAAAAATACATTTCTGGCTACAAGCTTGTAAATGAACTTATAACAAAACCATATGAAATTATAATAATAGCCCAAGACAAGTTAAAGTATACAGACATAGTTAAGAATGAATGGAAAATAAGTTTATCTCTCACAACATTCCTTAAAAAGAAATAACTCTCCAAGATGTACCCAAATCTATGTGCAAAAATGAAGCTAAAGTAAATACATTACATTCTATTTTCAGGAAATAAAATCTAACATAACAGGTTCAGATATTCAAAATGCTCTTAAACCCATGATTTTACTTAAAACAGTATGTTCATAAAAATATTTTCAGAATCATGAATTTATATTTGCAGTACTCTCCAATAGGCATGTATTTTATTACAGTCACACAGCAGTGCGTAAACTAGCACCACGAGCAGGCAAAGAATTACTTTTGGCAGGGGCTTCACGTGAATGAGAGTGTGCAACTACAATGCTTAAACACTGAACCCATTCTTCAGCATTTTTACCCCCTTTTGGTTTAAGGATAAGTGACTGGTCTCCTGTAAATATTTCAAAAGCTTTGGGGATATTACGAGCTCCACGTGACACTTTAACACTGCGTATCTGATTAACTTCTATAGGTGTCACATCTTTGTCATCTTTCTGAAAAGCAAAGCATGATTGCAATAAATTACATGATTGGGATAAAAAAAATTAAGTGTGTTTATTCAGATATACTCACAGATCCTTTGTATGAGAGATGGGCACCTGATAGTGTGAAGTAGCGAGTACGCCACCGTCTAAAAATACGCCACCGACCTTTCTTCTCTTTCAACTGACCCTCAATTACTGGCTGACTATCTTGTAAGAATCCAACAGCTCTCTCAGGATGATTACACAAGAAGCAACCCCATTGTCCAGATGAACACTCAAAAACATCAAAAAACCCAGAGCAGTGCAACTCTGAAAGAAGGGAATCTTGATCTTTATTGCATGGGAAGGCAGATGTAACTAATGTCAGGAATGTTTTATTTTCACATTTTAATATATCCCAGCAATTCTTCAAACTACTAACTGATGAATCCCGAGAACTCAGAGCAGACTCGGACCTCGCCTGAAAAATGAACACACGTGTTCAGTGTCCTAATAATAAATGAAAGATTAAACACTTTTTCACAAGCAAATTTTTTGTCCTACTAGGAGGAATCGACCATAAGACTCAATTTTTTAAGTAAGGACAAGCCATTTTATTTAAGTCCAAAATAAAGAGAACTCCTCAAGAATAAACTAGAAAATAGAATTGAGCATACATGTTAACTCCCTGATTTAGCATACACTTGTTCATTTATCAATAATTGAATGAGCCCAGCATTGCCCTGGAGCATTTATTGATTAAAGACAATAACTTTTGTTTCTCATTTTCTATTCATCATGTTTTATATATTTCTTTTGATTAAACATTTATTCAACTTCAGCCAGAGTACAGCTCACATTCTTGGTAAAAGTTAACTGCATTCATTCAGCATCACCACCACCAAGGGCTGTCATGCATCCCCTGTGGTCTGAACTTGGACGTAACAGTACAGGTAATATAATTTCTCATCTCAGAAAACCTAAGAACTGTGGAATCAATGCAAAACTGCTCTTATCAATTTTTTCATCCCATCAACTTCCCACCCCTACGCCTACACAGTGGTGCAAGGGATGTCTCATTTCCCAAGGGAGCTGAATTTATACATCTCTCTCCTTCACATGTAAGTGACTACTTTTAAAATAATTGAATACTTTTATTGATAGTGGAATATGGAAGATATGGACAGAAACAGACAAATTCGCCCTGTGTCTGTCTGTCTCTATCACGTTCCCATTCGTCCGTCATCCGTATCGCACACCCACAGAGAGAGAGAGAGAGAGAGTTACTTCTCAACAGACTACATACAAAACATGAAATCTGATACAATAATACATGTTACCGGCAAACCCGATTTCAGGACAATCAAGCTCGTCCTCGGCTCTCTGCTCTGTCTCTCTATTCCGTCCCTGTTCGTCCGTGTCCGCCATTCGTATCACACACGCACACAGATACAGAGAGAGAAGCAGTGAAAGACATAGAGGCAGACAGACGCTAAGATAGTTACTTCTCGACACATGTATTCTCATAATACATGTTACCGGCAAACCCGATTTCAGGACAGTCAAGCTCATCCTCGGCCAAACTAGTTTGTCCTGTGCGAGTAAGGACAAATTGGTTTGGACTAAACTTTATCAGACCCAACAAGTGCATCCTCAGAGCATAAGAATAAACTTATTTCTTTCTGTCATATTTTTAGGATATACTTGCTCATCCTGTTAATATTTAGGATAAAGTAGTATATCCTGTTTCTTTAAGATTATCAGGTTATTTGTATTAAAATTCACAATTTTCCCAAGAAATCTCGTTAACAGCATTTGTTTTCAACTGCCTTTTTATACATAATTCAGAGAAAGTATTGGAATCGCGAAAAAATGCAATCCCAGGATTCTGACGAAAATATCCATTTTGGTGTCTCTGAACCCAAAATGTGTTATTCTGTCCATTCACTGTCCGTCTGTGTGCAGTGATTATTGCTAAACAAATATATTAATTTCACTTAAATTTCGTAGTTGGCGTAGTACTTGCATGTTGTCGATGCACACGCTCAACAATTACTTAAACCTTAATGTAAAGGGTACTTCAAATAAAGATCAAGGAACATTTTGGTAAATTTCTCAAAAACTATTCCAAATTATTGCTTCAAATTTTCTGTAGAGAAAATGTAATTAGTATTATTACAACAGCATAAGTAGTATTTCACTTGAAAGTCTCGTATAAACGTAGTGAAATAATTTCTTTCTGCCTCACTACTACATTAATTTACTATTTTGTAGACTTGAAAACTATTTGATAGAGTATATGTATAAAGCAGAGTGAGAATACAGCTGTACAAAACTAAAATGAAAGATATAATAATGATAAATTTATAGAAAAACGGAAACATATTTATAAAAATGCATGAGCATGTGGTAACAGCGAAACCACTTCAAGTGATAAATACAAGACTGAGGTATCGCAAAACGAACCGCGAAAAAATTCGATAGTAAGATTATGCCGGGAATATCACTTTTGGATATCCATGACACAAAAAATGCTACCATGCCGTCTGTCAGTGATATGAAAAGTATTGAAGGTGAAAATTTTCGATCATGAGATTTTGATGGAAATATTAGTTTACAGGAAAAACTGTATCTTTTACTTAGCTGGTAATAGAGGTACCTAGATTCCGTGACGAGCAAACACCCGCAACACTAGATCTAGTCTTTATTTTATTATTATTATTATTTTGTGGGGCTTTACGGCTCATCGACATCGAGGTCATTAGAGCCCTAAAAACTTGTACAAGTAGGGAAAATGCAGTTACGCACTATTGAGAGCCAACATGACTCTCCCCGCGTGTGGGACTCACCGAATGACTCAACCATACCCACTAAAAACCCTCCTGAATTACAAAATATCAAAACATTTTTAGAAAATGAGGAAAAAGAGACAGAAGAATTCTAAAAACATTATAAAAAACGAAAACAAGGAAAAAAGTAAATTTAGGGAGAGGATTTTTGTACAGGTAGGAAAAAAGCAGTTACGCACTAAGGAGAGCCAACATGTCGCTCCCCGCGTGTGGGACTCGCCAAATGACTCGACCATACCCACTAAAAAACCCTCCTTAAGTACAGTATATCCAAATATAATTTTTAAAAATTATTTTTTTATTTAAACCGAAAGCAAGAGGAAAAAAATTAAATTTGGAGAGAGAAAATTTTGAATTCAAAGTAAAGGGAAAAAACATTTAAATCCAAACCCTTCCGAGAACTTGTGGGAGGAGCCCCATTTCATGTATGGATTTGAGCAATGACATACGAAAAAAAGGTCAGATATCCAGAGGCCACATTCCTGAAGGAATCTAAAAAGGCGTATCAAAATCGGTTAATTTTGTCCAAGCATAACGTTCAAACTGTTCGGTAGGTTGTATTGCAGTCGGCTGGTACTATATTTGAGACACTCCAAAAGAAAGTGTTCCGCGGTAAGTGTTGTGTTGCAAGTATCACAGATGGGGTGAGGTTCACTGTGTAAGAGATGACCATGGGTAAGATAGTGGCCAATACGAAGGCGCGTAAGGATTACTTCTTCACGTCTGTTCAAACGGGATGATGACATCCAGGTCTTAACGGAGTCTCTTACCTTCTTCAGTTTCAAGGCGCAAGTTTGCCATGTCCCAAGAAGAGACGATCTTATCGAAACCTTTGAATCTGACGTAGGAACAGATGAAAGGTCAATGACTGCCCTCTGTGTTCCCAGCTTCGCTGCCTCATCAGCTTCTTCATTATCCAAAATACCCACGAGCCCAGGAACCCAACAAAAGACTATTTCAAAATTTTGAAATACTAGATGGCTTATTAGATTCTGAATTGTCAGCGTAAGGGTGTCAGAAGTGTACAGTGAAGACACTGACCACAAATCACTAATAGAGTCACTGCAGAGAACCACATGCCGTATTGAAGATAGCTGAATGAACTTCAGCGCCTCAAGGATTGGAAAATTTTTCAGCAGTGCACACGCTGCAAAAGGAGTGGAGGTGAAAAGAACGTTTGGCACTATGGCAGTGGAAAGCAGTACCAACGGGATTATTTATTGCTGAGCGATCAGTGTCCTGGTCCATCAGTGATCTAGTCCTGGTTAATGACGACACTTCACAATCACCGCCCTCAACGAACGGCCCTGTCGGCAAAAGTGATCTGGTGGTCCTAACTATTAGCCTACAACTCAGAAACCGCGTGGACCCTCGTGAGAAGCACAAGATGAACTGGAGCTAACTTCGAAAAAATCAGACACGACCTTCATAAGTCTTTACAAACATCTCGCAATTTGTCAACAGATGACCTGCAAAATAGCTGGGAAACTCAAGAATGAAGTAACTACCACACTTGACACCCACACGAAAATCTCAAACTATGGAGTAGCAACCAACGTCATATACAAAGCTTTTGATAAAGTCCCACATTGGCGCCTTCTACACAAACTGGAATTCATGGGTGTAAGAAGGGAACTTCTTCCTTGGATAGCTTTTCTCAAGGGTCGTTATTTTTGTGTTAAGATGGGAGATCAAAAATCGACATTGAAACAAATCAGAAGTGGAATCCCTAAAGCAGTGGTTCCCAAACTTATTTGGCCTACCACCCTTTCCAGAAACAAATATTACTTAGTGCCCCCTGGAAGTTATTTTTAAAAATTTTTTAATAGCAATTAAACAGAAAGATATATGTATTAATGTTTCTACCTTTTTCATAAAATATAGTAAAGAAAGGTGTAAATTAGAAACATTGAACTTTGAAATTATGAAACTATTTATTGAACTCAGGTAATACAAAAAAGTTAAAACATTTGAAATCATCTTAATGAGAAGGATGAACCTGGTGTGCTGCTACCAATTTAGTAATCCTCGGCTCTATTTTCGTCAGCAGTAATCTTAAATCACTGTGATTGACTATTTGCAATCGGTTTCCTTTTTTTTTAATAAATTGGTTACCACACTGAATCCACATTCCACTAAATATGATGAAGGAAATGCAATTAAGAACTTTTGAATTACAGCCCATATTTCAGGATAAGCTGTAGGGGATCTCCTTTCGCAGCCAGAATTGTTGGTAGCCGCTTTTGAATTTAAATTTAAATTCATCATTTGTAGTTGCTTCCATCAGTTCTTCTTGTTAACTGTGGAGATTCTTCTGTGTTTGCACTTGAAAAAGGATCCAAAATCCAATCAGGTATGTTCATTTTCAAAATATCATCAAATCGTTGATTAAAATCTGAATGGAAAGCATCCAAGTGCTCACCATAAGAAAGTATGTCTTCATCTATTTTTTTCTGCTCCTGACTGGCTGAATTCCCCTTGTCCAAAGTTTCGTTTGTACAGAACAAGTTTTGTCACAAATGCAGAAATAACAGATTTTGTTTTTATTAAATTCACTTCATCATCTTGAAGCTGAAGAATGCTTTCATTAAATTTTTGAAACAAGTCTGTCAAGTAAGCGATGTCACTTTTGGATTGAATTAAATTGGATCGTAAAGCATCATTTTATCTTTCAAGAACTCCGGCATCGAGTTAAACAGGTTATACAACCTATCTAAACAGGCACCTTTTGACAACCAACGAACTTCTGTATAAAGCAGCAAACGATTAAATTCTTCATTGTTTTCAATACAAAGCTGTTTAAATAATCTGTCATTCAATGATTTGCTTCTGATTGTGTTGATAGCTTTAATTACATATTGTAATGAATTATGTAGGTGTGCACTTAAATTTTTGGCAACTAGATGTTGACGACGGATGATACAGTGTACTGCGAATGCATTCGGCACCACCTTTTTTAAATATGCAAGAAAACCTCTGTAGCGTCCTACCATCGCTGGAGCACCATCTGTGGCTACTGATAAGATATTACTCAGAGGTATTTCTTTTTCTTAAAAAAACTCATCCAATGCATGAAATATTGATTCTCCTTTAGTACCAGTTTGCAAATAATGATTCTTTGCAAATCTGTTCTTCCTTTGTGAACTGCACGTATGCTAAAAGTAAAGCTTGATTTCCTGGCAAAGTTGACTCATCAAGTTGAATAGAAAACCAAGATGTTTTTAAATATGCATACAATGAATCTTTAACATATTTAGCCATTTCATCAATTCTTCTTTGCGCTGTATTATTACACAACAAAACTTTCTTCATAATATCAGATGCTGGCTTGTGTAGCACAGTACGTATTACTTCACTTATAGCCGGTATAATTAGTTCTTCACCAATAGTATGAGGTTTTCCCAATTTTGCAATCATTAATGAAATATTGTAAGAAGCAAGCAAGCCATCGCCATCTTGTGTGGTTGCAGTTGAAAAGAGTTTTGCCAATGTCGGTTGTTTAATAAATTTTTCTTTTGGTGTTAGAAAATAAGATAAATCCTTATCTTTTTTATCACCATGAATTTTAGTCAAATGTTCTTGTAGTCTGGAAGGCTTCATAGCTTTGTTTGATAAAACTTTCTGGCAAATCAGGCACACTGGTAATGTATTGTTTACAGGCGACTGGTAATGTATTGTTTACAGGCGACTCAATAAAGCCATATTTCAAATATTCGATATTATATTGTCTTTGGTTGAGCCATTATTATCTGTAGAAAAAATTAAAATTTTTATGGAGGTATTTTTAATTAATTTTCCTTTTGGTAATTTTTTGAAATATTTTTGTAAAAAACAAAAATAAATACTAATGAAGTAAATAAACATGATTTTATTAATTGTAAAGCACATATAATTATTACAAAATAAATAAATAATACTCACCAATTATAGTCACACTATTTGTTAGTTAACTTTAACTTGTCACAATATCACACCAATCTAACTTCGCAACAATCGCACGAGTGGCAGTTGCCCACAGCAATGCTTGTAGTGCTCACGTGTTTTGGAACGGCAATTCAGTTGCACCACATGAACAGTGGCAGTGTGTTATTGCATATACCTCGATGCAAGTGAGGGAGTATGCGGGAACCGAGCCAACGTCCAGTATGTTGTTCAAAGAAAAATTAAGCGTTTTGAGCGAAATACATAAATTAATTTTTCTAAATCTTCTCTTCTTTCTGTTATGCTTTCACCGCCCCCTTACAGTTATTCATCGCCCCCAAATGCACCTGTGGCCATCACCGCCCCCTGGTTCGCTGCAACACCCACCAGGGGGCAGAGGCGCCCACTTTGGGAATCACTGCCCTAAAGGTTCTGTTTTGGGACCTATAATGTCCATTCTATACACCAGTGACCTACCAGTCAGCATGCACTCTTGTTTCAAAATGTATGCTGACGACACAAAGTTTTATGTAAATCCTCTGACTCAGTCGCATCAACTGAGTCAGATGACCTAGACTGAGTATACGAATGGTCCAAAACATGGATGCTACACCTGAATAAATCTAAATGCACTGTTATGCACATAGGATCCAAAACAAGATTATAAAATGGGGGGACAAAGTGGTCGCCAAAACTACCACCATGACTAGGTATTATAGTTGCAAACGATCTGAAATGAAGCACACGCTTTAGTTATGCAACCAAAAAAGCTAACAAAGCAATCTGTACCCCAAAGAAAGCATTCTACACTTTACATAGTGGATTGTTTGTGACACTATACAAAACATATATTCTTCCAATCGTAGAATTTGGTACTTCAATTTGGAACCCATATCTAACCAAAGAAATTAACTTGCTGGAGCAACACCTGAAGTGACTAAATCTCCCTGCACTTGTCATTCAAAGGCAACGGGGTGATTTGCATGAAACAAGATTCTTCATGGGCAGTATAACACAAAACTGAAACATTTTTTACATCCCTCCGAGAACTCTCAACTACGTGACCACACTAAGAAATTAGTCAAGCACCATCACAACCTTCAACAATATCAACATTTCCCTGGAAACCAAGTTGTACTTGAATGGAATGGACTCTCAGAACACAGTCACCACTACAAATCTCTTAACCTTCAAACGAGCCCTGGACAATAATACTTCTGCAAAATACCAAGCTTCCTCTCACTGACATCAACAACAAATTTACTATTATTAATAACTATGTTATATACTACTTACTATAGTACTTATTATTATACAAGCAGATTACCTGCAGCATTTCTCGCATGAATTCTGTAATATGTCTCCAATTTTATTTTTTCTCATATTGGTATCCACTGAGAATGCAATCCATTAATGTAGGAGGTTCGATAGTATCAGTGTGTATCCCATGTTCCTTATTTTCACATTTGTGTATCTCATATTCCCATTTCCAATAATCCTCATATATTTTGAAATTATTCCATCACATATTCAATCATCTCCATAAATTGATTCTGATGTACAAATTTCTCAAACAATTTTCCTCTCATTGTCTGAACTTTATACCATTTAAATTATTGTAAAGATTTGTCAACAACACACACTACCAACTTTTTTTAACACGAACTAGTTTCAGAAGCAGTTCTTCCATCCTCAGCTTCTGTCGACTGTTACATTAATGCCAATCATTAAAATAATTTATTGTATTAATTTCACTGTGAATTCCCGAAATAATTTATGCCATTTATACCATTTGTTGTACGCGCATCCATATGAGTAATTATATTTTCTCCCCTGTAAAATTGCAAAACTTTCCAATTTCTTAAAATCTACAAAAAAATTTCCCCTAAAATATAATTTTTGAGGGAAAAAAACAAGGGGGTATGATGATACATTATGTATTAACATAGTTTTTTTTCTTCTATTTATTGTAAAACTACATACAGTTTTAAAGTCATGGACTTTCCTCCAACTCCACAATATAATCAATGCATAACTGGCTTTGCCCCAAAATTCACTTATACCACTCAATATTCACACCATAAAACTCATTAAATCAATTGGAGTTCATTTAACATGAAACAGGAAAAACATTCAAATAACATTCCCAAGTTTCTCTAATATACAATTGTGTAACAGCAAGTCATTTTCTTTTTGCAGTAATGAGCACTCTTGTACTGCAGTCTTCTACACCTTGAAATCTGTGAATTTCTTTTTAGCTCTATTAGTATAATTCACATATATCATCCAACTCAACTACTTACACTAAATAAAATATTCACTATTATTACCTGCAATGCCAGGAACATTAAATGAATCCATACACGAGGGTTACGAGTTTTCATAGTAAAAAATGTACGACTATAAAGACAATGTTCTCCTCGTCCTTGACAAGCAAAATGAAGCTTTACAAGTTTTTTTGCTCTCCGCTCTGAAAGTAAAATAGAATCAACTGATAAGACACAAAAAAATCTCGTATATTACTTCAAATACGACTATTAAAAGATGGGCGGAAATTTTTTTCTTGGCGACAAAAAGTTTTTGAACTAAAATTCAGAAAAACTATTCTTCAGTTTACGACAGCAGGAATTTACTTAAGTTTCTTACTAATTAATATTAGTATACCATAAGAGAAATTGTCCACAATTATTTAAAAGCAAGACCAGACTAGCATCACGCTGCATATTTGGATATACTGTTTTGTTTATTAACACACTTAACTATGGCTTATTGATTACTAAACAAATAAATTCCCAGCTCATCTTGATTTTCTAATG
Source organism: Laupala kohalensis (assembly GCA_002313205.1). Classification (NCBI taxonomy): domain Eukaryota; kingdom Metazoa; phylum Arthropoda; class Insecta; order Orthoptera; family Trigonidiidae; genus Laupala; species Laupala kohalensis. Next base: position 697,364 of record NNCF01126791.1, read on the forward strand.
TGGATGATAAACTTTTTTATTATTATTTTAAGTTAATTTTGATTAGAAAAAGAAGTAGACAAGCAAGTTTGCCAGAAAGAGCCAGATGAAAAGTATAAAATATTTTGTATATAGCATAGGGATGAGAACCCTTAAGATGAAAACCACTTCATATTCCACCCATTCTGCTTCATGCGCCACCAAGAACTACTTTCACTACTATTCAAGTAAATTGAAAACTTGGAACAATTTCACCAATCTTAAGTAGCTAAATTTTTATTTTCAAAAGTACAGGCATATAGTGACTGGATCTAGTCTGGCAAATTTTCATTTACTTGTTTTCAACAATGGTTAATATTTTTACTAGCTCTTTTTTTTCTTTTTTTTGTATTTCTATCTTACTAGCAAAATGAAACCTCGATACTAATGTGTGTATGTATGCTTTCAGAATTTAGTATGTTACAATAAAAGGAAAAATTCAGCAACACCAGCATCTCATTGATTGTATTAATAAACTTTGATAGTTCTTCTCTTAAGATAATAATTAGAATTACATATCAATTGGAAGATTTATACAGTAGTTGAAAAGATGTAGGAACTGGAGTTGTGTTTCTAGTTAAGATAAGATTATCAATCACAAATGAAAAACAATTTAGCTATGGAGAAATATGCAGAAACTGATCTTGAGCGGAAGTATCTCAATAAATGTTCCTGTGTTTAATAAAAGTTATTGAGCATAACATTATTGGGTAAAAGAAAACTATGAGGGTCCTGCATTACAAGGTCAGAAAAATTTCGGTAGGAACAAAAATTGATTTTTAAATATTATTAATACTACAAAGTTAATTAAACTGAATATTACGTATAAGTTTGCATTCTTGTGAGTTTCCATCATGTATAAAACCTCCCAGAAAGACAAAACAATTGTTTTCAGCCCCTATCTTTCTATTTTCATTAACACAAAATTCACAGAAACAAAGCAATAGGTAAAAGAACCGAATATAGTGACTCAAATATAGCCCTCCCTTTTCTAACCCATTGCTCAAGAAATGTGTTTGGGGACTATATTTGAAGTTCAGGAAGTAGGCAGTAGTCCAGGAAATTGGAAACAAAAAAGACTCTACCTGAAAGATTAAAAAGTAGTTTTTATTTTGACTGATTCTTGTGTATTTTCGGTTGCTGAATCCGAATTTCAAGTTTGCGTAAAAATATCTCTGCCGCATAACTAAGAATTTTGAAGGAAAAAAATCGAAAAAAAAGTGATAAATTTCAGTTTTTTCGGGAATATTTAGTTTTCTATTGCTTCTAGAGTAGAAGTATTTCTTTACTAAATGAAAGTAGACAAAAACCAAGTAACTCTATTATCAATTTTTCGCAATGGCGCAATCCGCTAGAGCGCGCCGCGTTTGACTAAAAAAAATACGGATTTGGCGTTGCGCTTCCGTTTCGCGCCGCAGCTTCGACAAATTACGCGTTTCCTCATAAGCTCATTTAAACAAATTAGAGTAAAATAAAAATACTATAAAAGGAAACTTACCACATCCATTTCTCTCCAATAAGAGCGATTCTACATGCAGTTCACGCGGCAAGGAGGAACGTTGAATTTGACAGCACTGATGATTCCTCTATTTTTTTTTTTCATTCACCACATTGAAATTAAAACCACTTCAAGGATGATGTTTTCAGGCATATCATAAGTTTGAGTCCTTGTTCTATCCTTTTTTATGCAGTTGAATTACTTTGTTAAATAAGTAATTTTTTTAAAGAAAATTGAACAATATAACAATAATATAATAGGAAGTCTTTTTTGTTACAAATTAATGAGATTTCAAACTCATGATTGAATTATTTTCATTTTTTTTTCTAAATCATCAAAGTTCCAGGTAGGGTAAAAAAGCTGTCATCAAAGTTGGCTGAAGGTACAATGATGGAAATGGGCAATGGGATCCTTGACACAGTTTCATTTGACACCAAATATGTTTGTTGCATATTGTCATCCAGCAAGTCAAATGTGTCAGAGTTGGCCATGTTGTCTGCTTCAAAAAAAATGTCATAATCAGGAACATTTTCACAAGGTTTGGCACAAACAGAGGTGCATTAAAGATTTTTTTTGTACTCGCAAGATATCATGGTCAGAAATCCGGAGCAGGAGCTTCTAAGGTGATAAAAGCAATTAAACCATGTTTGCTCTGTTTCCATTTCCATTCACAAGGATATTTTTCTTCTCCTAGCCATAGTTGGACTTAGTGATTGGTGTGCAATGAATGTTGCTTTGCAACTAAGTTGTTATAACTTTCTGTGCCATGCTCCTAATTACCATATTAATAGAGAAAGAGCTTTTGACTAGCATCAGGGATAACATCAGGAGTGGAATTGGGATCTTTGAATAGACTAGCATAAATTGCCAAGTGGGGGTCTTTTCTCAGAATTTTCACGATTTTATTTTTGCCTTGTTGAAAAAGGGCAGACGTTGTATCACACCCACGAAATGCATGTAAATAGAGGATATTATCAGCTACAATCTCATTATTTAGGCGTTTCCGGTTGTATAACCCTTCCACATTTTTTGCCTTACTAGGTTTCAGAAAAATATAGTTCTGATGCCTGTGATTAGTGCCATCATGAGAATGGGAAGATCTATATCTTCACCAACGACTGGCTGATTTAAAATATTGTGACATTTTAATTGCTTTTTTTATGATCATATTATCAGTGTCTTCAGTATAGCTTGAAAAACTTCAATGTTTTCTGACTCGAAGTAAGTTTTGACTATATTGATGAGTCGATTTTGGTTTTTCCTATTTGATAAGAAATTTTCTTGAGAAACTGTGGGTATCATACTGGAGTTGAAATGAATGTCAAACGGAGAAATTTTTCATACTTGATAAGGAAAGACACCAGTAGATGGCATCATACACTGTACTCCACCCATAGCATGTAATGTTGGAAGACCGTTCAATGTTTTAGTGCTGAAATCTGCTTTATCAAACACAAACTGAGAGAATGATTCATCACAACTATTCAAACAGGAGCGCATTATTGCTGACAGTTCAAAATTTAAAGTTTCTTTTTAGGAGAAGCAAAAAACAAGAGAATGTAAAATACCATTAACCTCCAAGATCTGTATTTTTTGAAGATAAGATAAGTCAATGTTCACAGAAGATAAAAATGAGTTGGGTCTCCCACAGTTAATTATGATGTGAGCAATTGACATATTTCATCTTCCACTTCATCCTGGCCCGGGTTTTTATCCTGGCCCGGGTTTTTCTCCGATTTTCCTTCGGGTAGAGGCGGATTTATCATACAGATTCTCTAGGCTTTGTCTAGGGGCGGGTCTATTGTAACAATAAATCGTGAATTTAGTGTTATTTCAATTTTTAAGCACTATACTCAGAATAATCTATAGTTCGATAATAACTTACATGTAATTTTTTGCTTAAAATTACAAACATATTGACATTCTATTAGTATTATAACTCGCAGCTAACTTTTTATCTTATCTAGGAATTTTTTGAATCCGCCTCTGCCTTAGGGCCCTTGATCGGAATTGATGGGATGGTCCCTTGCTTGCTTCCGGAGAGTAAATTAGTTTTTTTTTTTTCCTCCACGTGGTCATACGCAGTTTGTACTGTTTTTTGACAATAAATTTATTTATTTATTTATTCACTTTCTAACATTTCCTTTCTTCTTATGTAAAATAATAGTACTCAATAACAGTTTGAGGGATTCTGGATTACTTTCAATATCCTTGAAAAAATCATCAAGTGGAGGGTAAAATTCTTTTTCATACACTTTTGAGAGAATATCCTCCAGAATAATACTAGTGGCAGTCTTCATAATATGAAGCCTTTCTTCCCCTTCATTTGTAACCTTATCTTTGTACAAAGAGTCACTTAAAATTTTGTTTCCAGTGCCACAAAAACACTCAACATTAGACTTGTTTGCAACATGCGTAATCACGATGTTTTCTTTGTATTTAGCCTCCAGATGTGCCTTGATCGTTCTAATGTGTGGTTTGAAATTGCACTATGTCTCAGCTTCCAAATCATCTACGGAAAATTGACATTCCTCATAATCTTCAAAAGATTCAAAAATATAACGCATGGCTTCATCAATATCATCTGCGTTGGGTCCTCACGTTTTTTTTAGTAGGCACTGATGTGGAATATAATGTTTGCATACAACTGCAGAGATATTGTGCATTAGCAGCAACCAAATCTGTGACACATTTGATGCAACTAACAATTTTTCGTCCAAATTCATCTTCACGAGCCAACGCAAGGCTCATAACTTGGATGTGCACACCTTATTTGAGTACACTGTACATCATATTGCGAGCACCTTCCCGAACTTTCGCTCATTTTTCGGTAATATTTTCACCGCAAAAAAAAGCAACTATATCTAAACGAAAAAAACTGTGTTCCGTAGTGCAAATGAAGGGGCGCACTCGCATTTTGTTTAATTTTCTTTTTAAGGAATGACGCAATAAAAGCTTGATGAGTGTACTATTTTTTCAACATGGGTCATGTACTGATGTTTGTTTAATCTATCCAATAATATGTGATAACAATTTCACTTTGTACTGGCTTCCGAAACAACAACAAGACACGAGCTTTTCCAGTGATTACTTGACCTTCATTCAATGACTTTTTTTACAGACGAAGCAAGTGTTAATAATATCCTGTTCCATAGTTAAGTGACCGCCACTAAAAGCCACGTCAGTAGAATATATTTTCACAACCACAATAACAACAACTATTACACACAATTCAGTCAAATATCACCACAAACTTACGAGAAAAAACACTGGAAGTCGCCACATAAACACGCTGGCCAATGCACTAGTTCAGTCAACACTGAAATTCTCAACTTTATTACTAAAGTTATTTTTGTAACAATTTCAATTTTGTTACATTGTTTATTTTTAGTAAATTGTTAAACTTTTATGACCACTTTTGTGTACATATTTTTTTTTTTGGGGGGGGCTTTAGGGCTCGTCAACATCGAGGTCATTAGAGCCCATTGTGTACATATTAAATTTACGCACTTTGTTATATTGTACAGTTTCTTTTTCCATAAACACTCCATAATATGTACATTTCCACAATGTACAATTCAACTTTCCCTCTTTACCGCGACAACTGCATACAGAATAGTTCTCATTGAACAAAAATGGATGCGGAAAGTGTTTTTTTATAGTATTTTTATTTTACTTTAATTTGTATACACGTGTTTGTGTTGTGACTCTACGAGGAAACAGGTAATTTGTCGAAGTTGTGCGCGAAACAGAAGTGCAGCGCAAAATCCATATTTTGGGTCAAACGCAGCACACTCTAGCGTGGTTATTATGTGTCAGAGCGAAGAATTGATAATCAAAAGTTACTTGGTCTACTTTCATTTAGAAAAGAAATAACTTTGCTCTAGAAGCAATAGAAAACTAAATATTAAAAAATACTAAAATTTTAGAATTTCTTTTTCAATTTTTTCATAATGCTGAGTTATGCAGAAGAGATATTTTTATGCAAACTTGAAATTTGGATTCAATGACAAAAAATACACAAGGATCAGTCAAAATAAAAACTTCTAAATTTTTCTGGTAAAATTCCCTTTTCCCTGAACTAATGGGAAAGCTGCCCATTCAAAGTTTCGTGGGTGAAAATGAGTTTAATGAACACAAACCATATGCGTAACGTAACAAAGCTCATGGAAGTAACTCTTAAGCAGGTGAAACTATTGAAATAATATGCAATGTTGAATACTATCGTGATGGGTGATTGTCACTTGTTTCCAGATGATGATGGAATTTGATACTGATTCGAAGTAAAAATCAAAATGGTCTATATCATCTACTAATGAATGATGCAGTCACCATGCCGACCATTTACGCAACAAGATTCTGTCGAAAAATGGGGAACATCTTTGACACAATGAAAGTATGGCAATCGAAGAAGCATCGGCACAAACGATGCAAACTTTGAGTTCTAACTTATGCTAAGACACACAGACATACAAGTCGCAACATGAGAATTCTAAGTAGAGTTGAAGTACACTATAGAAATCCTTATCATTATTATTTTCACACAGAGTCAAACATTTCACATGGAATTTTGAATTTTTCTCTCTGGAAATACTTTGATTATACTCAATTTCATTTATTTCTCAGTTTCACCTCCTAAAATAAATTAAGGGAAGTAAATATGAAGGGGGACTATATTCAGGTAAATCCAATACACTTAATACTATATTCAACAACTTACTTTGGCCCTTGAAATTTTTTTTTTCACATATGAGGGTTTTTATTTCATAGAGAAACTTCACTGAAAGTAAGACAAAACAAGATGAAATTTAACTTCCTGTAAATAAAGCCTTGCAGAAGGAAAGAATTTTTTTAAATAAAAGATTTAAAATCATAATTTTTTGTAAATAATAGACGAAAGTCATCCAAAACGATACATTGTGGATCTTCATCAGGGGTATTTTATATAGAGAACCGTTGAAGTGTTATTTAAGTGAGAATATAAATAATGAATAGAAATGGGTAAGAACATACACTGAGAAAAGATTGAAAAAGAAAAAATAGAAAGCACAGTAAATCTATTCACAAATTGAAACAAACACATTACAATAAAGAACAAATGGATAAGAAAACTGAAAGCCAAACAACCTTCTATGGTACACTTGGCTGGAGGAGGAATTCGAACAGACACTTTCTCCATGTATGATTTTATTTTATCTAGATGTTTTTCACAGAAATGCTGAACAGTGTCACGCATCGGGTATGGTTCAAAAACACTAATTCTCTGAAAATTAATAAAAATAGAATTTAATATTATACCACTAAAATTACTAAATTTGATAAATGTGTAACAATGGATTTATTATACACTCACTTGAGCTGCATTAGCATTGCTGTGGGAGCTGTTAAGTAACGTTACACTAGTGTTGTTAGCTCTACGAGAAGTAACAACAGGGGCAGGTAGTGTTTGAGATGTGACAGTATGTGCAGCTAGTGATCCAGAACTGCTAAGGCCACGGCCTGGTACAATACCACTTGCATGTAATCTGTTTCCTGATTGACTCAATGTCAATCCTGGGGCTGGAAAAAACATCAATACCAACATAAGGGGTATATTAATAACAAATAAAACATAAGCAATCATAACACACTACCGAGCATCAGTGAGCATGTATGTATTTTGTGTGTACTTCTTACCATGGGATAGAGGTAAATAATTCGTTAAGCAAATAGTAAGAAGCTTGAGGGTAAAAAAAAAAGCTTGTTCTTAGCAAATTAAAATTTTTATTAAATAAAATTATAGTTATAATATAGAAATGGTAAGTAAGTAATTTGATTGCGAATTTTAAGAATACAATACTTTACTACATAGAATACAAAATACATGAAAGACAAAGCAAAAAAACATTTGTTCATTCAAACAGAAAATGACCTCTAAGAATTAGAATCCCCTATCATGAGACACAACCTTAATGTAGTACTGTTCATATGGGTGATAAGGGTTTGTGCTGGCGGTAGCATGGCTACTGGCAGGGCCACCCAAGCTGGACAGGACTCATCGGAGAAGCCAGATAAAGTGTGTCTTACAACGACCTATCTTCGCCTCACCTATCCTTAAATCCCTTCACCTGCTGCCTTGTAGGAGGGGGAGGGATGTCCAAAGGAAAATTAAGAGAAGGAAAATTCCGACTGAAAACTTCCTCCTCCAAGTTGGGGGTTGTACATAAGGTTACCGGCCTGACTCCACAAAAAGGAATTTGGGAAGAAGCATCAAGAGAAGTCTTGTACTGATAAACACACAGCTATGAAGACAAGGCAAAGGAAAAAGGACATCTGGATAAAAACATGTTAGGAGTATGAATGAGCCAGGAACAATCAAGACATTAGTGAAACAACTGGAGAAATGTGATATTGAAATAGCTATGATACAAGAAACGAGATGGTTAGGCAATGGGGTTTTTGATCTTGAAAAGTACACTATTTGCCAAAGTGGAAAGGTGAAAACTACTCGTGAGTTTGGTGTAGCATTTGCAGTAAAGAAAGAGATGAAAGCGGCTATACTAAATTTCAAGGCAATTCCAATCACTCACATGATAATAATAATAATAATAATAATAAATTTATTGTCAAAAAACAGTACAAACTGCGTATGACCACGTGGAGGGAAAAAAAAAACAATTTACTCTCCGGAAGCAAGCAAGGGACCATCCCATCAACTCTTTCCTCAAAATCTATAAGACGTACATCTTACCAATACTTCAATTCGGGTGCTATATTTTGAACCCATATTTACTAAAGGACATCACTACTCTTGAGATAGTCCAACGCAAGGCCATGAAGATACTGCCTAACCTACGACACCTGTTCTATGAGCAATGACTAAATGTACTGTAACTACTGCCTCTCGCAAACAGGAGAAGTCGGGTAGACATGACAGAAACATACAAAATGGTCTATATAACTCTCCTGAACTTACAGACATGTTTTGCTCATTCCACAAACCCACATCTCTGAAGCCATAACTTTAAACTAACCAAAACCCAACATAAATATCTCCAGAAATGGAATATTCTATCAAATCGAGTTGTCGACCAGTGAAACAGTCTGCCAGAACTTGTCAATACCTAATGAACTTCAAAACTCTCCTGCATTGACTGAATCAATGCTGACATTCAAGGCACAACTGACAGTCAACACACTAATGAACTTGATCACCGAATAAATTTTTTGTTTACATATATTATTCACTGTATATTACTATTAACTTTATATATATGCGCACTGTTGCGGCCTAACTATACATTGTCAACAACATATTATAATTTTATACTTTTCAAAACTGTTGGATACATTGTAGATACAGCAATAACAATAACGTTAATTGTAAGATTCAGACATTTTCAGTATGTATTACTGCTTGCTGTACATTATACAATGAATAAAAAATAAATAAATTGATGAGAGGATAGCCACTTTAAGATTGAAGATGAAGTTTTACAACTTTAGTATAATCAATGTACATGCAACAACTGAGAAAAAACAAGAGGAGCAGGAGAAAGATGGAACAAATGAAGAAGGAGAGGAGGATTGCAAAGTGGAAATTTTTTAAAAGTTGCTTGAGAAAGTGTTTGATGAACCAGGAAATGATGCAAAACTGATTTTTGGGGACTTTAATGCCAAGATAGGCAAAGAAAGCTGGTACCAAGGAGTAATTGGTAAACACAGTCTCCATGAACAATCTAGTAAAAACAGAGAAAGACTCATTATGTTTGCAGCAAAAATGAATATGATGATAAGCTCAACTTGATTCCCACATAAAGCGATACATAAATGGACATAGACATCTCCTGACAGAAAGGTCCACAACCAGATAGATCATGTACTGATTGATAAGAGGAGGGCAGCTGAAATAATTAATACAAGATCCGAACATAAAATGTACTGAGGAGGTTGGTATGGGAGCAGGATCCGATCACTATCTTGTTATAACAACTTACAAAAGCCACATTTCAGAGCAGAAAGGGGCACAGGTATGAGGCTTCCAAAATGGAACACTGACAGACTAAAAGAAGAGGAAACAAGAAAAGAATTTGAAGATGAGATAAAATTGGGAATAGAAGCTGGAAAAAATACAACAAACGGAAACGTAGAAGACCTGTGGTTACAAGTGCAGGTGTGTGTGAGAGAAATGGCAAAGAAGGTGATAGGACACGCTACCAAACCGAAGAAGATAGAATGGTTCAATAGGGAATGCTAACTAGCAATTGAATGAAGAACAATTCCAGAATGCTGTACCTAAAGAGACCACCTAGAGCTAGAAAGAAAGAATTTCAGAATTGACTTAAGGAAGCCAAAAAGATTTGTACACAAAATAAGAGGAAATGGATCCAAACAAGAATGGATAAACTCGAAGAAAACTTTCAAAACAATGACATTAGGTTAGCCTATAAGAAAGTGAGCATCTTCAAGAAGGGATATGTGCCGAAAACTAACCTTGTGGGGAAAGAAGATGGAGAACTAGCCAGCAGCTCAGATGAAATAAAAGAGAGGTGGAATGAATACTTCCAGATGCTACTAAACCCACACAATGTAACTGAAGAATACAACGGAGAGAGTATACAGTCAGAAGAGATACATGGAGAAATACTGGAGAAGCCAACAAATACTGAAACAGAGAATGCTATTAAGTCCTTGAAAAATTACAAGGCATCCGGTGTAGACAATCCACCATAAGAGCTATTTAAAGTCATAGGAGAACCTATAAGAAATATAACTTGCCTCATTCAACATATTTTCAAAAAATTCCAAAGAGTGGAAAAGGCAACTGTGAAAATTGATTTTACCACATTTCTATTTTTTTAATCAAAATTTAACCATATAACAAATCGATTGACAGTAACAATTTCTGCAAATTTATTATTGCACTATGTACAATATATTTTTTTAAACGTTTTTTGTTATTTTGCCATGTCTATTAAACAATGTTCCTTGTGTCAAAAAAATTGCAGTATTTGTCATGAGGTGAGGGGGGGGGGGATTGTTTTGCGGGAACTCTATAAAAGCCCGTCCTCCAATGTGGTTTCTTCTACGGTCGCTTAGGACTTCTATCTAATCCCTACATTTAAGTAACAGGAAGGAACAAGAACAAGGGATTCGTCCAGTTGTGGTGACAGTAGTTTATTCAGCTTAGTTGTACAGCAGTTCTTCTATAGCGACGACCCAGAGTTTCGGTCTGTGCCGAGCCCTGCACTGGTGACTCGTTCAAACGGCCCATGTTACGGTAAGAGCCGGCGTGCATCAAGGGAGACTCATCGGCAGCCAGATTGAGAGTAACTAGGACCAGGGGTCTGTCTAGTGACTCGCTGGAGGGGTGGCTAGGAATTGGAAGTCGAAGAGGATCTGTAGCTGGGACCGTTCAGGTCTGGCCAGTACGTCTATGAGCAGGACTAGATACGAATAAATGGGTTCGTAGCTGGGACTGTTCAGGTCTGTCCAGTTATGTCTGTGGATAGTGGATAGAGGCAGATAGACAGGTTCGTAGCAGGGACCGTTCAGGTCTGGCTAGTTACGTCTATGATAGATAGAGACAGAACTGCACGGCGTCAAGCGACAACCGTTCTGCCCCGGTGCTTCTAGCATCGGGCTTATATAGCCGTAAGGAGCTGAGTCACCAGTTTGGGCATGGCGCGTCATTTGAATGGCCACGCTAATGCCGCTGCTTGTATCTATGTGACACTTTCATTTTGTAACCACATCTTTTTTAGACCTACAAGAGAAGTTACTTATATTAATTTTAATATCAGAGTGGGTTTCTTAAAAAAAAAAATTATGAAAGTTTTTGACTAACAATAGTTAAGAATTTTTTGACAACTTAAAAGTTTACTTTATCACAGAAGAAAAAAAATAAGTCTGGGAGCTCTTTATAAATAAGTTTTATTCTTTATATATGTATCAAACTACTGTAAAAGTTTCAAGATCATATTAAAAAAATTATGACACAAGGGGTCTTTCAAATACTGTAAGTTGCTGCAAAAAATAGTTTTCGGATAAATGAGGCTCTTCTTCAGCCTTGGTGCAAGCCACAGTTTTTGCTCTAGTTCAAAAGAAGTAAATTTTTTTCAATATTTTTCTTGTCTAATACAGAAGTTTTGCTGCCTTTTTCTTCCAGGCTTGTTAGGCTTTATTCAATTCATATTTAAATTGGTCTTTGAATAGTATAAAATAAATATAATAACAAAACAAGTACCCTATAAAAATAACTTGGAAAGCTATGACCTTCTTTACTTACTAATAATTTATACTTATAGTGAAAGAAACTGAATAAATCTGCATGAAATCTGAAAATAGTGAAATACAAATAAAGGCCACTAAATATAACTGAGAATACGCTAAAGAAACACTTACCAGAACACTATTATATGTAACCTAACACAAAAACACTGAATACAGGAACGAGCTCACTGTGGCAATAAATTAGGTTTTCCACACTGATTTCAAGCGCTCAAATGTTCCTCAGAGACTCGACAAAAAATTCTTTCAAAAATGCCATGAAATTGAAATATAATTCCATTAATACTTAGGAAAGAACACACAAGAACTACAAGAGACTTCCAAAAAAGTGGGACTAAGCATAAATGTGAAGAAAACCAAATTGATGGTACAATCAAGGAAAGACACCAATACCACCGCGATATGACTAGGCAAGTAGAGGAATTTAAATATCTTGGAGACAGCATCACAAAAAGCAATTAGTAGGAAAACTAAAATCAACCTCTACAGTCAAGATCAGAATGGTCTTATGCTATGGATGCAAAGCCTGGACAATAACAGGATACCAAAAAAAACACTGGCAATCTTAGGGAGGAGAATAGGTTGGAATGGGTAGGTCATGTCCACCACATACCTCAACACCACAAACTAAAGAAGATTTTGGAAGGGGGAATCCATGGAGGAAGACCATGCAAGAGATGGGTTGATGGTGCGGTTCAAGATGCAAGAGAGAAGCTGGGAGTTAGAATATGGAAATGGCATTTTTACACAATGAGTGGAGCTTGTTTACACAGAGTGTAAACTATTGTAAACCTTTACAGATACTGACTTTATGCCAACATATGTTTCTGACAGACCAGACAGTATTCATCCCAATTACACCAAGAATTGACATCCTAGTCCCACCAAGAATTTACATATAAGCTGCATCTACTTCCAAACCTCCTACATTTAACATGGCACTGCTTCTACATCACTCCAGTGCACTTCAAAGTCGTATTATCCCTGAAAACATGAGACCTCCCCTGAAGGCTGGCCCCAGGAAAGAGAACAATAGAGAGAAGAAGCAAAGAAAATCTGCCATACTGACAGAAACATCTGATATTACAACCTTGTATTACGAACAAGAAGTATCAAAATAAAAAAATCATGTATTTACCTGCTGAGAAATTAAAGTAACCTAATATTTATATTTTGAAAAATGTATTTTATTACATTCCACCGATTTTTCCGAGCGTGTAAATGTACAACAGTCACGGGGCACATTTAAACAGGTGACATAAAATAGTTTTAATAGTTTTTTCTCATGTATTAATGCAATTTAATGAACTTAACCATTTTATAGTCAATGTCCACCACACATTGAAATTCATAATTTTTTAAAAATACTTTCCAGAAAAATACCAAAAATTAAGATGCAAGATGTATGTAAACACACCCTGGTCTTCCCTATTGCGTTTGAACAAAAACACTCCATTTTGTAAAAGAGTCAAAGGTTCATAACAAAAGCTAAAAATGCCCCCAAAACCTCCTTTTTCTGTACATTGCGTAGTAATGGCAAATACGCTTTCCATTGTTTAAAAGAATGACCCTCTAATTACAAAAAGATTGAAAGGTAACACAGTATTCAAAGCATTTGTTTCTGAGATCTGTTAAATTGTATATCTTGAGAACGTTTTTTTTCTTCTTTCGAGAGAGAAAGAGTACTACATTTGAACTTTCACAAGGACTTTTAAAGTGGACTCTATACTTGAGAAGTTAGATTTTCATTTGATATCAAAATCATGTCAATATTTTCATAAAATTGTATTCATGTTATAAGTTTTAATTCCATATTTTTTAAATAAAAACAAGCAGGTGCACTCTGCAACCACAAGCATTGAGCTTTCAACATTGTTTTAGTCAGTAAAAATATATGTATTGGAAAATATAACTTATCTTTCCAATACTACTTTGTTTCATAATAGTTATTGTTGCGTACATTGGGACAAGCAAAAAAGTGGTGCGATTGCTACAAGAAGGAGTGGTGTAATCGCTACATGCATTCAAGGGAGGCTATGAAGTTATATGCTAGATATGTTGATGATATCTTCTTTGCAAGGCCAGAAAATAAATTACAAAACATATTAGATACATTTAATAAGTACCACCTTAGAATAAAATTCACTTAGAAGTAACATAGTAATAAACTAAATTTTCTAGATATCAATAAATTGTGAGGATACAAAACTACTATTTAATGGTAAAGGAAAATCTCTAGTTCTGGTTGAGCGTTAAGTTTTTACTGAAAGAACACATTAGCACTAGAGTGAGCTCTGATATTTAACTTCACAGATAAAGCAATTTTAGTCAGACACAATTTCAGAGGTAAAATATAAAAATAGTACATATTTTACCTGTAGTTTGAACATAAGTTGTTCCAGAGCTAACTGCAGCTATAGGATATGCTGATGATATGGATAAATTAGCTTCATCACGTAGCGCAGATCCACTTCCTCTGAAAATGTGAAGTCACATTAAAGTTTTCTGCAAAAACTATTAATTTACCTATAACATTAACTAAAATATTTCCTAAAAAGACCAACCAAGATTGGAGGATATACAAATGATTGCCAAATTATATAAGGATATCAATAACATAACTAAATGTGGTCAGATACCTTAGTTGTTTCAGAGTTTATTGTATCAATATAGACTATATCTCTGTGAAACAACGTGACTGTTAAAAGTCTTTGTAATTGAGAACACTGAGAATAAATCAAGGCAGCAAGGTCTGTGATAAAAAAAATATTAGGGTTTTTGGAGCACTGTGGGTTCTCACATAACACCAGATGACTCAAGTAAAACATTAGAAAACTTAAACGGAAGAAATTTTTGCTAAATATAATGCGTTAGAAGAAAACCTGTATATAATAAACAAAATACAGATAAGGCATGTATTTTCAATGGAGGTTCTAAGAGTAATTAACTTCAAATTGTTTAAAGCCTTCCTAGTATTTCACACCAAATTGATAAAGCAAGCAGTTACCACTCATATATACTTGTGAAATAAATAAATAAATAAATATACATAATGAAAATAAATAAATGTACCACATTCCCTATATAGATTCAGAATGCATAACACAATTTGCATAATTTGGAATTAAAATTATCAATGTGACAGTTCCATTTGAGGTTGTCTTGAATATGGAGACCTAAGAATTTTGTTTCTTAAGTTTTTAATTGTGTTCCATTTAATGAAAGAGAAACTTGGGATAAAGATTTTGTGATACTGTTGTGAAAAGACAGACACTGTTTAGTCAGTGTTGACAATGAGACTATTTGCATGGAACCAATACGAGAGGTTAGACAAAAGTTTTTGAGCATTAAAGTGCTCACATACTAAATTAGTGTCATCAGCAAAAAGAACCATTTTGCAATCTTATATAGAGCATGACATGTCATTCATTTACAACAAAAAGAGTATAGGGCTGAGAATTGAAACTTGGGAAACTCCACAAGTAAATGGCTTTATTTCTGAAAGGCAATGCTGAAGTACTTTTATTTTTAGTATAGGATATTTTGACCTGTTGGTACCTATCTTTTAAATACGAAGTTAGCCATATATGTGCAAGTCCATGAATACCAAATACAAAATTGTGATAACATTTTTGTAAAAAATTATTTATAGGGAGATATATACTAAGAAGCTTTTCAGTTATTTAATGCCAGTCCGTTTGTAACAGATCTCAGAAACAGTTGTCCGTTTGAAAATAATAAGTCCTACACAAAAAAAATCTCTATTCACAACAATGTCGTACCTTGTATTTGAAAGACAGCAATACTATTGTTTGTGTTTTTGGAGTACATGACTTTCCACAAACAGCTCCATTTTAAATACAGAGTTTAGAACAGTCTGGACCATTTTTGTTTTCTTTTAAGATTAGTTTCCAGATGGTTAAGAGTAGAGGGGTTTTACATAGACTGTCAATGATAATAGTTTTAAATGTGTTAAAGGAACGAAAAACTTCAAAGAAGAATACAAATGTAGAAGTAAATTTGAATATTTATGAGAACCTCAAGAGCACAATTTAACTGCCCTTTCCCTTTGGCTGGAAACACGAGTTGCATTCTAAATGTCAAGACAAACATATATTTCTAGTTGATTCCAGATATATACGATGACAATGTGACATCAAGAAACCTATAACTGATATGCTAGTTAGAAAATAATACTGCAAAAGTACAGTAATAATAAGCATGTACAGTACAATATAGGGAATATTAGTGTGGATTTGAAATAAGTTTGTAAAATGAAATCCATTATACCGAGATTTCACGGTATTAGGCTTACATAAAAACTATGATTAATGCATTAACATACATGCAACTTTTGTTTGGACTAGCAGTAGTGACTGTGACTCCACCACTAGACACACGTTGCTGAGGACCAGGAGGTTGTTGAGAAACAGATGACCCTACTACTTGAGGACCTCTACTGCCTGATGCAGGCATCAAATTTATTTGCTGACTGGAACTAAGCCTTGTCATGCTTTTGTGCAGACCACCTAATGATCCGGCTCGACTTCCACCTGGAAAAAAAGTTCAAGTCTCTAAATTTCCTGGGATTTTTTGTGCTTTAATCTTGGAGATAATTAATGAATGATTTTATTTATTTATTGAATTTGAATAAATGTAACTAATGAAAATAAGGACTTAAAAAAACTTGAAACAATCATAATTTTCATTATAATTCTTTCAATATTCACAGATTAACAGCACAAATTTAAAAATATTAATAATAAAAAAATTAATGTAGTCAAAATCCAAAAATTTCAATAATTTTGTTCAAACTCTAGTGGAAAACTGAATAAATCAATTTAAGGGTAGATGAAAACAAATGGATTAATGTTTTTTAAAATTTAGTTCCATATGCCAAACAACGTCTTAACTATAAAGTTTGTATCATGCTTACAGCTAAATAGCGCATATAGTTCAAGATATGAACTGATAAAAGTATTGGGCAAAGAGGAGGAACAAACTGAGTCCTCCAGACCTACAAATGACAAATCAAGTCCAGTGCAGAGCAAAGTGTAAGTACATAGGTAAATCTGTCTCAAAATGTTTTTTATGACATTCTTTAGAATAAACTTAAGAGCTAATTCACTTGGGCACTCATACAGAATTATGCAGACTATAAGAAAAAGAAACCTGGCAGAAAAGGGCACTAAACAACAAAATATAACAAAAAACAATTTTTGCATTAAAATGACAACAAAATTTATAATAAAAATTGTATGAACATTTCAAATTCATTAATGAAATTTCTCAAAATATTGTTAATTAGTCTTTCTTTCCCCTTTCAGACTAATAATGGAAAACCTAACCAGTTCCATGTTACATATTATTTTTGTTTTATTTTAAAATATAGTTCATAAAATTTTCCATGGTCTTAGCATGTTATATTTAAGGAAACACAAGTGAGATGTTAATAACTTTGTTATTTAAAAAATTATAGGAGAATGTTTGAAAACCATTAATACAACTCACCAACATTCAAACGTGTCATACTGCGATGCGCAGCTGAGGACTGTAATCTTCCTGCACTTCGGCCTGTTCCTTCTGGGCGAGGTCGACCAATGACTAACCTGTTTACCTCCTGTCTATTCAGCCATGTAGTTGGAGCAACAGGAGCTACTTGCTGTGGCACTTGTAAATCAGGTCGACTACCTCCAACTTTCACAATAGTAACTCCTCCACTAGTCCTGTTTACCTGAGCAGAACTACAAAAAAAAAAAAATTTCATAATACATTCTCTGTTTTATGAATATTTTCAGTCAAAGTTAACTTACCCTCCGACATTAGGTTCTCTGTGGCTACACTGCCGTACTTCAGCTAACATGCGTTCTGTAAATAAAACTGGATAGCTACTGCAAAGTAAAGTGGCTTCACGCAATAATGTGCTTTGTGAACCCCTGTCAGCCTTCGGTAGATGTTCCAGGACAAAATTGAGAGCTTCTTCAGCTTGGTCCTGCAGAAATTTAACAGGATATTGTAAATTGTAGAAACGGGTTGAAAACAAGACTGTAATGTTGTCATTATTCATTTTAAGAATTATACACTTCAATGTCATCTTATCCCATTCCACTAAGATTAATTATGAGCCAAATTTTACCTTGCTAAGTTTTCCAACAGATGATATGATCTGGGCAGCAAGACATAGAGTATTAGGGTGACACTCTGCAGCTTGCTTGATCTTAGGAACATAATCTGTTAAAGATTGAGGACGTTTATTGGCCATATCCAAAAATACTTGCATGGCCGCAGCAGCAGTTGTACTGGTAGTCAAATATTCACAAAGCTGTGGTAAACTGGGTTCCAACAACTGAACAAATTTTCATAATATTAATGTCCCATTTTAATAATACAATAATTTCCATACTAAGTGAAGTTAATATTTCTGATATAAATATAAAAAAGTTAGTGTAAATTAATAATATGACATGCTGTTATTTCAATAAGGAAAAATTTCATACAGTATTTAGAAACCAAAAGTAAATTATTGAAGCAGAACATGGCCCCTACAATTGAATGAAACACACTGTTTCAAATACAGAAAGAAAAGGAAGTAATTTGACCAATAATTCAAGTGATAAATTTGTTCAAAATGTATTACAAACATTTGCATGTCTACAAATACATAAAATAGCAAAATTAGGGACACTTTGTTTTCGAAAGAACAAATAATGGAAAGTGTTTCCATACTTTCTTCTTTGTTTTTTAAGTAACACATTTTTGGATATCATTGATACTACTGAACATTGGTAAAAAGTATAATATTAAGAATCTTATTTGAAAATGAACAAATTGGTTATCTTGACAAAGAAAAGCATTATTAATAAAAAGAAATCATAAAAACAGATTGTAAATAAACTACAGGATTTTCAAAATTAAACAAAATAACAAAATAATAACAGGTTTTAAATGTCACTAATTTTTTCCTTCAAAAAAAAAATTATGTATGCTGGAAGTAATAAATCAGTAAAACGAGAAGAAAAATATTCAATCGCTCCACACAAAAATATTGTCAAAAATGAAATTTCTTGAATACGAGTTGCACTTTCTCAAAAATACTTTTATACTTAAAAATACCATAAACACCTTTAAAAATCTCTCGAAGATTGACAGGACAGGATATAATCACTTGTTTTCTCTCAAACCACACAACAATTTACTCAATCTCTTTACAATTTATTTTGTACAAAAAATATAAGAAAGCACATAAAGTTAATGAAACGGTAGCAACTAACAATGAGGAAAGTGAACCTCACCTGAGGACTATTCCTAGCTATCAAGGCAAAAAGACTAAGCAATGCAAGCTTCTCAGATGTGTCGCATTGAGGAAGAAGCGAGACAAGAGCCATTGCATGATCATGAAGTGGGTCCATATTTACAGCATACATTTGAGGCAGCACTCGACAAAGAGGATAGTTACCTATTCCAAATAAGCAATCGTTAAACATGTTAACATATACTTAAGTTTCCAAATACAAATGTATTATAAAAATCAATTTAATTGTCCTTATTACATGGAAAAAAGAAGAAAAAAAGCAGGTTCACACAGAATTAAAATAAATTATACAATCTTCCTTGGATGATACACAATATAGTTATTGTATTTTTATTATACAACATTTTTGACTCTAGATTAGAAATTTTCAGACTTACTCAGGTCATAAGATATATTTTACTTTTCTAGAATATTATACTGGACACAAATAGTAGAGTTTACCTCATATTAGCCCAGTAGCCAGGGGACTAAGAGAGGTCAATCCAGGAGAAAACATTGAAGTTTTTTTTTTCACTTGACTCTTATGTTTTCAGAGGTGCTGAATCCGAATTTCAACTTTGCTACCTCATAAACCCTGTGCATTTTGAGAAAAATTCAAAGAACTTCCAAAAAAACTTCTTAGTTTTTTTTATAAATCAAAAAGTATGCACTTCTGGAGAAAAGTATACGAATGCAAAATTAATTTGCAATAAATTTCCTAAAAATTACGTCTTTGGAGTTTTTTTGTCTGACAAACATATTGCACTAGAGCGTGGTGAATTTTGACCAAAATTTTGAAATGGACCCCAAAAAACAGTTTTTCTTATGTTGTTTGCTTACAACTAAAAAATTACATACATTCAGAGAATATTGACCAATCCAAAAATTAACTACAATAAATTTCCTTCAAATTATGTCTTTTGTAGAGTACTTTTCATCAGATAAACATTTTAGGTGTAAGTCAACACATCAGAGCACGCATAAGTTGAGTGTATATCGGCCGTCACCGCCATGCTAAGAACACCTCGGCACGAGTTCTACTTTTACAATATCGTATTTGAAATAATTCAACATGTTTCAAAGAATTTATATGTATACATAAACTAAATAAGTAGTTGATTAATTTTTAAGAAAATTTTATTTCTTCAGGTACTATTATTTTCTATTGCTTTTCCTGAAAACTTGTTCTGCTAGGATGTATGACGTGACTTAGGGA
This sequence comes from Laupala kohalensis, assembly GCA_002313205.1. NCBI lineage: Eukaryota > Metazoa > Arthropoda > Insecta > Orthoptera > Trigonidiidae > Laupala > Laupala kohalensis. Next base: position 717,656 of record NNCF01126791.1, read on the forward strand.
GGTGGATGCATTGGTAGTGGTGATTTCAAATCTATGAAGTTCAAACAGAAAGACCAAGTGAAATCCCTTGCGACCATGAAGTGTTCAATACAAGTTCACAGTTGAGCCGTTGTTATCTATCCCACCACTCTCTTTCAGAGAATGAGTATTGCAAAACAATCAGATGAAGATATAGAGTAGTTCTTGCTTTATGACCTCTGTACCTATACAATTTCTGCTTGATGAGAGTGGCATGAGAAAAGGTACTCAATCAAGTTTTTATAAAGCGTTCAAACCCATACAAGGAACCACAGTTCTGGAACACGGTAGAGTTGTGATAGATATATGTTTTTTATTGCTTAGTGTAGTGGTCAAGTGGAGTGACATTCACAAATATTTGTGAGACACACATTGACTATGTTAAATCCAAGAACAAGTCTACTGATGTACTAGTTTTCGATGGATACATCGATTCAGAAAAAAGTTGTAAGAACATAGCACTTGAGTAGGTCAAGCAAAATAAATTCCATCGATCTAAGTTCAGTGACACAGTAACCCAGGAATACTTCCTAGTCAATTCAAGGAACAAACGTCAACTGATTTCCATGTTGACTTTAAAATTCAAGGAGTCCAACATTATCTGCAAACAAGCACAGGAAGATGCAAAGAGACTGATCTTGGTCACTGCCTGGCACCTCATCATGACTGAGCGACAGTTATGGGAGAAGATATAGATCTTTCGGTTATCATGGTAGGATTGTGTACTCCTGACAACGTATACTTCTTGAAGCCAGAGAAAGAAAAAGTTCCTTCAATGTTATACCATCCTCCAAGTGCTATTGATAAAAGTCTTGCTGACCACATCTTATTTCTACACACTATGAGTGGTTGTGACATTACATCCGCACTGAACAACTATGGTAAAGTAAAATTTATTAACAAACTAAAGAAGGATTCTGCTCTCGGACCCATGATCAAGGTATTTACGGACCCTGATGCCTGTTTGGAGGTAATTGTCAATGCAGGAGAACAATTTCTCCTTGCTTTGTACGGGTCTGGCAAACACTGTACGTCATTAAACAAATTGAGGTGCAAGCAATATGTAACTTCAGTATATAAGGTGAAGTCAAATATAGCCTCACTCCCCTCTACAGACGCAGCAGCACGGTAACATTCACTAAGAGTATTCTACCAGGTGCAGTAATGGCTAGGAAATGAAAAAAATACTTGAACAATTGGGGAGGACACTAGAGAACAACAATATGATACCAATCACCACCTTGGAATTCCCCGCACCTGACAAACTTCTCCAGCTGATATCCTGCAAATACAAGGATTGTAAAGGGAGTTGTGGGTGTAGAAAGGCTGGTTTGTTCTCTTCTATGCTGTGTGAAAAATGCAAAGGAACATATGCCAATACCGACAAATATTATGCTGATGAATGGTGACATGAACGATCATTATGATCAACCATCAACTATGTCTGTTGTAACAAGATATTTTCATAACTGAATACATAATCAAAAATATAGCTATTCAATCACAATAATTATGATCTCTTTAAGATGAGAATCCTGGACCTTCAATCGAGCATTATCAACCATATGAAGATGATGATGAGACCAGACCTTCCAGTGCCAAATGTCTTTGGCTAAATTGAATTATTTTTATATTTATAATTAAAGGTTAAGTAGTTAAATTGTTGAAAATGAGGAAAGTATTTTGGTAGCAGTACATGAAAATGCAATTTGTCATCGTTCATTTAGGAGTGGATTACATTCCAATAATATTCTGAAAATGCTTTTCTGTTCCAAAATAGAACATTTACATGTTAAATTTTCCTGAGTATGGGTTCAGCAAAAACTATATTACGATCTAGTTCCACAATTAAATGTTGCATGTAATAAAATATGGAAATATTGCATCACATCATACGTCCTAGCAGAACAAGTTTTCAGAAAAAGCAATAGAAAATAATAGTACCTGAAGAAATAAAATTTTCTTAAAAATTAATCAACTTCTAGTTTATGTACACATATAAATTCTTTGAATCATGTTGAATTATTTCAAATACAATATTGTGAAAGTAGAACTCGTGCCGAGGTGTTCTTAGCATGGCGGTGACGGCCGATATACACTCAACTTAAACGTGCTCTGACGTGTTGACTTACACCTAAAATGTTCTTCTGATGAAAAGTACTCTACAAAAGACATAATTTGAAGGAAATTTAATGTAGTTTATTTTTGTGTTGGTCAATATTCTCTAAAAGTATGTAGTTTTCAAGTTGTAAGCAAGTAACATAAGAAAAACTGTTTTTTTGGGTCCATTTCAAAATTTTGGTCAAAATTCACCACGCTCTGGTGCAATATGTTTGTCAGACAAAAAAACTCCAAAGACGTAATTTTTAGGAAATTTATTGCAAATTAATTTTGCATTCGTATACTTTTCTCCAGAAGTGCGTACTTTTTGATTTATAAAAAAAACTAAGAAGGTGTGTTTTTTTGGAAGTTCTTTGAATTTTTCTCAAAATGCACAGGGTTTATGAGGTAGCAAAGTTGAAATTTGGATTCAGCACCTCTGAAAACATAAGAATCGATTGAGAAAAAAACTTCGATATTTTTTTCCTCAACAAAGTTCCATACATTAATTTGCTTTGAAAATGCACATAGTGAAGTAGTTTTTCACAAGAAAGACCAAGGTAATCAAAATATTCATGAGTCTTGTGTCAAATTATTACACAGTTAAGTTACACTCCAAACTATTGAGATATTTTGGAAAATATAGAGTTCATACATACCTGAAATTATAGAGTCTATTATAAGTTGAATATGTTTTGAAAGCAAATCAGCATTTTCAATTGCAGCGAGGGACAGATAAGATGACATGTTTCGGGACAATTCTTTGTTCCCTTTGTGTAGAAACTTCACAGCAACAGGAAGAGCCCGTTTCATCACATCTTTTTTGCTGTAGTTCTGAAGCAAAAAAAATTCAAAAATGACTTTCACAAGACAAATAATTGATTTAAGTTACTAATGGAATATAATTTTAGTTTGATAAAATAGCCACAATAATTTTCAGTGTGCCAATGCACCACTGTATTTTATTTATAATTCATAAATAGACATGATTCTTGCAATTAGTTAAAAAAATTAGTGAGTTAATAGAAGATAAACATTATTATATAAAGATTATACAAAAATTATTGATAATAACTTTATTAAAAGATTACTGAAGATTATATAAAAATAACAAATATTACTGACAATTTTATAGTAAATTAATTAAAAGTTTATAGTCGCATGTTAATCAAGATGCATGTTCTAAGTGGAGAATATTAACCAACTTCACTTTTCAAAACAGCCTATAATTCAATCTTTCTGTACATAGAACACACACAAAAAAGGAGAAAGAACTTGCATTGAGATACTGTGACAAAAACTGTAAACTAGATCGATCTCAAATCCATTAGAGATTACAACAGTAAACGTTTATAAATAAATTAATATAATACGAAGAAGAGTACTAGATTTTGAGCTCAGCAATTTTTCTTAAATCGACATGTTATGAAAATTCACCATGTATTCATGACAAACATGTCAGGAAAATTTTCATTAGATAAATATACAAATCACAATTAAACAACAAAAACATAAACCACAGAAAAACACATACAATACTCAGAGTTGCATTTAGGATTCTGGTATCTCTAGACATTTCAAGGGCCGGACTTTGTTCATGAGGGGGAAAAATATATTAAAAGAACACACAACAACAGTAAATTGATGAGATGATTGCGTTTGTTTTTAATTGATAAGTTTCTATATTTATGGTTTATGTTTGAAACGTAAAAAGGCAAATTTCATTAAAGTGATGAAAGACAATTCCTATGTGTTAAGTTTAGTAAAGACTTTTAACTAGTAGCTAACTGATATATACTAACTGAGTAACAGAGAGGTTTACTGTCATTATGATTTCATTTGTTTGAGGAGGGGAGGGGGTCACTGAATACACACTCTAATTATTTATTACATTTGGGAGAAATGGAGCAAAAATGTTTGAAAACCATAGAGTAGGGCATTTTCCAGATCAAATAGATTTTCCAATTTTCTATTCTCAAAAATTTCAATGAAATTTTGTTTTCTTATTCTACCTTAGATATAATGAACATTTGCACAACAAATACTTCAAATATATTTTGTTGTTATTCATTACAGGGTGGCTAGTGATTCTCCATCTCAAAATTCCCTGACTTTTTCCCTAACCATTGGATTAATATTATCACATAATGCTAACATGTACACAAAAAGTACTTAAACAATTGAAAAACAAAACATTCTAGCAGGTGTAACCTTATAAAAATAAAGTAGTAATTTCATAAAAGGAAATTATCAATAAGTCATAAATCATTTTTCACTTGGTAGAGTCATTGGTCACAGTCATTTCAATGGTAGAGTCATAAAAAAAATCAAAAAACAAAGCACACTTATCAGGAATATTAAGACAAAGTCATCACGTCTAGAGATGGGTCGTTGCAACTGGAACTGGCTCTGGAGTTGAACTGTAGTAACTGTTTCATTGAAACTGTGGAATGTTGCAATGAAACTGTTATCATTCAGACTTCAGACTCACATTGCTGCAACGGCGCTAATATTTCCATAAACTTTTAACTCACAACTTTCGAGTACCTACTTGTGGAAAAGTGCTTGCATCATCAATGGACTGATGAAAATTGCGAAGGGTCGGGACTCGAACTGGGACTTCCTGCACTTGCTGCATATGTGCTGCCCACTGTACCACGTGCCTCGACTCCTCAAGCCCATACACAACATCCACCTGGCCTATTCTGGTGAACCTGGGTCACAACCCCATTCAGAGGATAAGTGGCAGCTCTCAGCTGGGAGCACTTAAACCCGGTTTCTACCACATACCTGTGTGTCAGATGCCACTTTTCTCTCATAACTTCTGAGTATCTACTCATTGAGCAGGTCCCGGGTTTGAGTCCCGGTCCGCACAATTTCACCTGACTGATGATGATGCAACCACTTCCGAAAACTGTTCAAACAATTGTGAAAAGTTTCTGACTTTTCCAGAAAAAGAAAATTCCCTGACTTTCCTGGTCACTTGCCACCCTGTTAACCAAATTTTTAATGGAATTTTCTTTCAAAAATTATAGATATTTGTGTTTTTATGAGATGTATTTTTTCAGAATAAATCCTTCATAGAATGTTATGAGGTTTTAGGAATAAAATTTGATCACAGGAAAAGGTAAACTCATTAACAATCTTTTTAATTTATTTTGATATTTTTATTGAAACTAGAGGACAAAATCTTTGTATGGTGTTTGTTGAAGTTGAAATTTAATGACTATATTGAATCAATAATTCACAAGTCATTGACATTCCTCAGAATATTTCTAAAGGATTACAATTGATTTTACCTTTACTGTAATATTTAAAACTCAATACTTGCTTTTTTTAAATTAAAACAATAATTATGTATGCATCACCAGTATGGTTACCTTATTATAATTTCAGTTGTTAAACTGGAAAGAATACAACACAAATTCTTTAATTTTGTTGCAGGGAAATTACTTGTACCCTCACCCAGTTTAGCTCATAATTACACTAAAATAGCAAACATTCTGTCTCCTAGTATCCTCAAATCATATCGAAACTTCAATGATTCAATATTTTTATATAACTTGTTAAATAATCTTTTTGTCTGTCCCAAACTATTATCATTGGTCTATTGCTATGCTCAAACAAGCAATCATTACAATAAATATTTATTTTATGTACCTGTTGCAAAATCTAATTTGAGTAGTACAAACATTGGTAGTACTGTTGCTTTTTATGAAAAATACAAAATTTTAGATTTTTCTGGCAGTCCTTATTTGGTTATTAATCTCAAAATTTGGATATTTGTGCCATTTCCAACATAACTTGAAATTTTTAAATTTCTTTATCTTTAAAACTATTGACATAAAGAATTGAAATTTATTACATTGTCTTCGGTTTGTTATAAGCTTTAATATGATGTTCAATATAATTATGTGAAAAGCATAAAAATAATTTTAAAAATATTTCAAAAAGTTTCTTTAATATCTCAAACACAAAGTTTTTATCTTTCTTAAAAAGAAAATTATTTTGGAACCTTTTTAAAACATATGTATCAAATTTTAATATGGGACGAGTCTGGGATCATATGACATAAATATTAGTTTATAGCAATGCATGTTAAATAATCTGGTCTAGAACTGAAGCTATTTGTGTGGTTTAATTTAATACACTATATCTACATTATCACAAGCTTGAAGGTATAAGTATAGCCTTCACACAGCGTTTAGCCATTAGATCAGTGACTACGATAATAAAGGAATGCAGTCGAAGGGAGGCTTTCGTGCTACCACATCCACAAAGGTGACAAATCACTATTGACAAAGATGAAAAAAACAAGATATATACTAACAAAACAGTGGTACTACAGGAAGAGAAAGAGATAACCCTCAAAAATATTTTAAAGGAGTTGAAACTAAGGGATGCGACACATCACACACATCCATTGAGCCTATGTCACTCACAACGATAGAGGGCAAAGCAAAAATTGAGACAAAAGCAAACACAGTACAGATCTCTTAACTGAACAATCAATGCAGATATCATCCTCCATAAAATGAAGGTTAATCCTAGAGAGATGGGAGAAAAGATACATCTCATTTGCTTTGCCAAAACTGGCAAGCTTCTAGTGAAATTGAACAAACAGAAGAAAGAAGCACAAACAGAACAGCTTCCAGGTGCCCTTAAGAACTGAAAATATACAGGGATCATACCATGAGAAAATACTTTCGACATCCTGTCTTGAAAAGGATAGAGCAGACTGCACAAGTGCTGTACGTGTATTCCTAACTTCCAAACATTGTCCTCTGCTGACTCTTAACCTGCCAACATTTTCTCTAACCAGCTGACCCTATCCAGCTGACGTCACAGAGCAGTGACTGGGAAATACAGTGCACTTGGTCAGTTTTTGATTTCATTGTCACCAGATGCAAGGATTGTGCATTGCTTCAGTGTAAAACATTCCACAGAGCAGACAAATGTCATGACCTATAGGTGAGCAAATATCACAGACAGAAGAGTCTGCAGCATGTTAATACATCTTTACAACTAAATACTTTCTTATTTTATGAAGCGCATGTTTTTTGTCTAACTTGTAACACAGGAGGTCAGCTCAGGGATGTTGAGAGTCAGTCCCTATAAAGTTTTCCCTCAATAACCAAATGGGCAAATATCTCGAGAATACAGAGTTCAAGAAGGGAGAACCTAGTAGCAGGGAACTTCAATTCTAAATCACCTATGTGGGGTTCAAGATACAAGGATACACATGGAATTGACCTCTAATATATGACCACCAAACTGGACTTGGTACTGTTAAACAAAGGGAACACATTTATGTTTGGGTAAAGAGGAAAATGCTCTGCCATTGATGAAATTTCTGCCATTGATGAAATATGACAACAAGATGCAGTATGTGGAGAGTACTTGAGGATAGTTTGGAACTGACATGGACAAGGAAAGAAAAAAGTGTTCTGATTAATGAACCTTTTTCTGACCAATTACACCACACAGTACAAATAATTTCAGCAGTCAGTAATACAGCAAATGTTGCGCATGAAAAACAAGAGGACAGCAATGCTTGAAAGCATGAAGGCAGACAAGAAATTAAGTCCTCCAAAATGAATTTAGAAATTCTAGAAAGGCATTAAAAATGGCAATAAAGCAAAGTTATCCATTGCTCAGGAAGCACCTTTAATCAAAGATTAAATATGACCCATGGGATTCACCCTTTAAATTAGGGACGAAGAACCTTTACTGAAAAAGAGGTACAGTTTCTGTGACACAACTTACATTATCTATTTGGATATTGGGGAATGAGTTGCTCTTACTTCAAGATGAACTTTACAAGCTGGGGAGTGTTTGCTGTCACTGAAAAAGTCACCAGGGTCCGATGGTGTACCCAACGAAGTATTGAATTTAGTCCTGCAATTGAGGTCATACCTGCTGCCCAATCAATGGATACAATGGAGACTAGTACACATTAAAAAGGAAACATATCACTATATGTAGCTTCATTATAAATGTCTTTTAAACACTATGCAGATTTTTTCAGGTTTGGCAAAGCTGAGAATTATCATAGCAACCAATATGATTGTGAGAAATATGATGCAGAACTGTTCATGTCATCTACAGGAGTTCTGGGTTCAATTCCAGACTCGTTGCCATTTTCACCTGACCCAAAGTTATCACGTTACACTACGTCTACTTTTTTGCTTGGTTAGTTTATTGCTTTAATCACATTTAATTTTATCTATATGTTTCAAGAATTGTTTTTTAAGTAAGGAATTTAAAAAATTCTTATTTGAAGACAAATTAACTCCATAGATACTTTTAAAGCAAATAAAACTAAGCATAGAAACAATTTGCCGTACTTCTCTCATTTATATATATGCTGATTGACAAGCATTTCTGGTGTAGCTAAATGTCAGAAAAATATTGTTCCTTAATTTGTTCGCATAATTATAATATATACATAATTTTTTTTCTATAAGAACCCATTGTCATCCCATCCTAAAAATTTGCATTTAAATAGTGAAATGGTGTTAACACAAGCCATACTTAAAAAAAAAAGAAGGGATATTTGGGCTTTCCAAAACATTTTTTGCTTAGTTTGAAACTTATGAAATACCTTGATAATCCTCATGATGGATAATCCAATTTACAGCTAAAGAGAACAATACTAATTTTAGATGTTTGTGACAATTTACAATCTACAGCTTTTTAAAACGTGCAAAGTACTATTAAAATTTGATGTTTTTTTAATAGTAGGAATAGCAGAAACCAAGAGTAAAAAATTGGAAATTTTGTTTTGATATGCACTTAGGGGATTCTATAAGTGTACCAAAATATTATAAAAATCAGAGATGTCAATGTTCAGACTTAATTGATTTGACATGGAATGGCATCAACAGGGACATTTGTATGTAAATGAGTTGTTACTGTCAACATAAATTATAACAAAGAGTAAATTTTATCACAATCACAAAAACTCCTTTGCCAAGTCACAAGAGGTCTACAAGTATACATTTACACTTATTGCTTAGATTTAAGATACCCACCCCCTTACTGAATTATTTCTGCATAAGTCACTGATGGGATCATAATCAGTATTGACGATATTACAGTTAATATCAAGTGTGGTTCAAGAGCTTGGATGCACATCCCTCTAAGCTGTAGTGGCTCATGGATTTCAGATGCAGTTTCTTCTCTTATTCTTGATTTTGACAGTTTAGGGCATGTGAAATCACAAGTGGAAACCAAATTTTTATTGAACTTTGATATTTTCTCTGGATTTACAGTGATTTTTGTTATACCCAATCGTATTAGTTGCTGGGTGTACACACATTGCTCTTCATCATTTTCTTAATTTTGTAATATGTGGTCCATGGTTTCTATCTCACATGAACAGACACACAAATCATTCTCCTCTTAACACATTCTTTTTAAGTAAACTCTTGAAGTTTCCTAGTCTGTCAAGCATTCTAACACACTCATTACCTGTCAAAACCTCTTCCTGTTCCTTTCATTGTATGTCAATCCTGGGATTATATATTAGGTATATCTTTAGATGATTTTTCCAACTATATTTGTCACAACCTTACCTGATGCTTTGTGACATTGCCTATAACTCCTTAATAGGTTTTCTTCAATGTCAAGACATTGATTCGGATTTCACTCTTATTTCAGCAACCAAAAAATTATTGTGGTCAGTCTCGCCTTGAGTCAAGCCAAGTAGATGTAAATATTTCTGTAACCCTCCTAATGTTGTGGTTACTTCACCCTGAGCCGCCATTAATGATACCATCAAGTTAAGACAGGAGTCAAATCTTGCTGATGCCAAACCTGGTATCTCCATAACATGTAGTCCGATTATTTTAATTATTTTAAATTAATGGTAAAGAAAGTAAACTTTAAAAATTGTTCATATGCATATCCCACTTTAAGCGAGTATAAGAGAAAAGTGTAAAAAGAAATGTCTTGCATAAAATTTTTCCATCACATTTGAGAATTTTCAGATAAGGGATGATTGTAAATCTTTAACTAAGAGGCTACAGAAATAAGTGAAACTATGTTGATGTGGCTGGTGAGCTGACACATCTAACCACTTAACCTGAAAATGGGGCACGTGCTCATTGTTTAAATCTTTTTTTGGTGTTGTTAGCCATAACCTAAAAATTTACACAGTTTTGTGTGTGTTACTGATGAGAATACTTACAAACTATTTTAGTGATAGTGGCTATTAATATCTATTGTTATGATGCCAGTGAAACAAAAATGCCCAGAGAATACACTTTAACCACAAGAAAAGGAAGATAAGAAAAATGTTTACTAACATTTTGAAAGTTGACTTTATGGTTATTAGTTTAAAATCAAAACAAAACTAATTGGACCAGATGTAAATAGAGATACCAGGTTTAGTGTCAATAGAACTAGGCTTACTGTATTTGAGACCGTTTTTCATGGTGGCTCCAGGTGAGGCAACCACATCACTTAGTGGCAACCTGCATTTTACATAATCTGAAGTGCAATAATTAAGAACAAAAAAAAAGAAAGTGCTTCCAAATGTCACATGCCACAGAAGGCTGCTTTATATTAAGATGTGTAGACCAAGCACAGTGTGGCTAGTGATACTCCATCTCCAAATTCCCTGAGTTACCACACATTAACATGCATGCAAAAATTACATTAAAGATTGAGAAACAAAATATCCTAGCAGGTAAAATCTCATGAAAACAAAGCAGTAATTTCATAAAAGGAAATTATCAATAATTCGTAAATCATTCTTCAAAAGTAAAGTTTTGTAATAAATAAAAATAAAAAAAGTACAATCAGAAATATAAATAAAACAAAGCTTGATATTAGACTGACTAAAGACAGTTGAAAGTAACCTTAAGCACTGCCGTCATTGAAACGACAGTGAGGCAGAAGGAATCAGTGGTTGTAGGCGGAATGAGTGACATTTGCAGTCAGTTAAATATAAAATCTGCTAAAAGCAAGAAATAAGGAGTAGAAGTGGAGTCGCTGTCAACTTTACCACGCTCCAATAGCCCCCGCAAGAAATTGTGATAGAACGCATCGTTGTCATAGCATCTAGAGGTAGGTTGTTGCAAATGAAACTGCCTATGGAGCTAAACAGCTCTACTTGGAACAGTCTCGCTGTCCTTACATTGCAATGGTGCTAAAAGTTCCACTTGTAACACACTTGCTGTCACATTGAGTTCCTCTTTAAACCATCTTGCTGTGGTGTCATTGCAATAGAGCTTACACTTCGTCACATTTGAAACAATTGTTAACAGTTCTGTAAATTGTTTTTATAAATTGCTGAAAAAAATTATGAAATGTGTGTTTTCAGTTGTTGTTAGATCAAACACACTCAAGATACTCTAGAATGCACTCGTGTACCATTGGTATTCAAAAATTTCCTCTCCTTTTCCAGGTATTCCTTTTAAACCCTACAATGTCTGGCCCCAGCCTGCAATAATTTCTGCAGGCACCCATGTACTGAGTTTTAGAAAAAAATTAAAAGATTTATAAAATATAACAATGTATTTTTTCTATGAAAAAAAAAAAAGAGGTTCCAAATAACTGATATCTCAAAGGGCATAAAATAATCTATAAAATTAATTACTGAAAAAATATGTGTCATAATGTTACTATGCAGTAATATGTTTTGGGAGCAGTCTTGACTTCTAGCAAAAAATTTATTGTTGACTTTGATGTTATTTTCCTTACAAAATACTGAATTTTTTGAACTGTTTGGTTCACATTATTAATAATGCCAACAAACGATAAAATGAAATTTTTTTTACACAGATAGAGTACTTTCATTACAACTTATAAAAAGTTTGTCCCCGAAGAGAGGCTTGTGTCCGATGTCATCAGAATACAAGAATTTGTTTAAGTGATAAAACAATAGCAAAATAATATTTTAATGACAAATTGCATTGCAGTTTAAAGTATCATAGGTAGAATAAGAAGTTGAACAGAATTTCATTGCAATTGACAGAATGAAAAAAATTGGATTCGATTTTATGTGGACTGGCTCATTTCATAGGAGGCCAGAGGTTGACGTAAGAGAAGTAACAACTTAATGCTACCATTTGTCTTCAATATAATTTATAAAAAATAAAATCTGGTATAGTGAATCCCAAATTCTTGCAGTATAGTGAACCCCAAATGCAGCAGAATACAAATAGCAGAACTGATAAGCATTTCAAAGTAATTAATTAGTATACTGATCATTTCTTTATGAAATATTTAAGATCATTTTTTTTAGAATAAAAGTCTCATTACAAATAGTCCTACAGTACTCACTAAAAATATACACGAAATTATGTCCGACGAAATTTTGGCATGGGGTGGGTCCTCATCGCGCGCTGAAGGTTTAAGATTATGGTTTAGGCAAGATTCGAGTAAAGAAACTAATGCCTCAGCATGCTGTTCAACAGATCCAGTCTCCCTGTAACAGAAAATTAGGCCTAGAGATTCAAGTGAAAAGTTATTAATAGTTGATTTGGTTGAAATTCTTAAATCGATAGTATTTGCTTACCGTATTGCTGATGTCACTCTTGTAATGCATATTTCAACAACACTTTGATCATTATCATTATTTACATAGTCAGGAAGACTTGTTATTTCACAGATCGTATTGACAACTTCTGTCAAGTCATTAACAATTGCTTGATCAGAAACAGAAAACAAGTCCCCTGCCTTGAAGGCAAAAAAAACATATATATAAACAAAGTAAACTAGAAAACACTTGATTTAAAATGTTTGAGAAATGGAAGTAAACAGGTACCTTAGAGAGATCTTTTTTGCTAAGAACTTGTGTAAATAATTCATGCATTTTGAAAATAAATAGTTTATGCTACTTATTACTGATATCAATATTAATATTCGAAATTTTCACCTGGAAAGAAAATAAAACCATAGAATATTTATACATCAAATTAAAAATCATAATGCTGACTGAACTTTGTCACAATAACAAAAACAGCACACTTCTTCACACCACTTACATGGCAGTTCACACTACAGAAATTGTTTGTTTTTAGCAACATATCTTTAAAGTTAATATTTTAAAAACAAGTCTCATTTTCGCAGAATGAATAATTTGCTTTCCCAGCGGAAAAAAAGAAAAAAAGGATAGCAACAGTGGTTGGAACACAAAAAGATATTGTTTTCATTAAATAAAGTTTCATGTAACTTACCACAAGAAAAATCCTTCTATTTAAGTAGAATGAAATCATAACATTCGACATTTGTCACTAGTTTCACCGAGTGAAAGCGTAAACAGGATAGCATTATTCAATTCTACAGTCCCCCTTTTCAAGTAAATTGACATCATTACGAAAACACACAAAGTGGCAAATCTTACACATTTGCACTATTTCCCTGATTTCACTATTCAGACCACAGATTATCACACTTCAACGCTGCCATGCATTCCCTGCTACTGCCAGCCACGGCAACGCACGGCAACATCCGCCACATACTCTCATGGTTCCATGCCCCCTGCATGCCCCCCGACAACGCCTGACCAGCCATACTGCCCCTCCCCCTCACAGAAACCGAATAGTTATCTCAGAACTTGCATGGTAACATTCAAGATTTCATACCTTGCCACTTGACTATAACCACTTGCTATTTGTCATTTTTTAAATAGAAACTCGGAACCCTAATGCTGCAATTCCGCATGTCAAGTAGCCAGTAGAATAACTTGACTTAGCACTTGCGTTTTCTTGTATGTGCTTAACTCGACTAGAGTGTTTCCACGAGTCAAGTACAAAAGGATCCAAGTTGAAATCTACATGTACTAATTCTCTCGAAGGTGACATGTAGGTCTCTAGATCCAAGGAGGTCTCTAGATCCCTCTCCCCCCCCCCCNAGTCAACATTCTCAAATAAGATAAGTAAGACTCCTGATAACCGGATAAGGTTCGTATCAGAGCGAAGCATCGCTGTCATCTCTGCAAACATTGAAGGTTTATCAACAAGTAAAGAAGAATTATAAACTTTATTGTCAAAAAAGCAGTTGCAGACTGCGTATGACCACGTGGGGGGGGGGCAATAAACTAAGTTACTCTCCGGAGACAAGCAAGGGATCATACCATCAATTCCGATCAAGGGCCCATGGGCAGTGGCGATTTAATATTTACAAAAGAAATTATTTAATAAATACCTACTGTTATCCATTTATTATTCAAAATAAATTGTAGATATTAGAACAGTAAAAATTCGAGATTAATAAAACAAAAGTATTAACGACATTCCCACCCAGGAAAAATCCGCCACTACCGGGAGGAAAACCGGAGGAAAACCCGGGCTGGATGGGGCTACAGAGATAATGTACACAACCGTGCCAAGGTTGCGTTCAGTTAGAAATAAACTATTAATAAACAAAGGGAGCAAAATCAACATGCATGAAAAAGGAATTTAATCAATATGAGATATTAACATCACTTACATCATCCGAAGTCATATGGAAAATAATATTTATTAGGAAATTGAAACTCTCATTTTCATTTATTAAAATCTGTAAATTCCTTCACATTATAGAAACAATAGCACATTAAAAAGCTTTTAACCGCGGATTTAAAGAGATTCAATTTATTTATATCTTGTTGATTTTGGGGATGGGAATTATACAAAATTATTCCTGAATTATAAGGGTCTCTTTGGCAAAGATTTGTTGTTACGCCAGGACGATGAATATTACCACATGACCTTTGCTGCAAACACAAATGTGATCTATTATGTGTCCAGGAAACACATAGGAACATCCACCAACCCCGCCCCAGGGTTCCAGGAATGAAATTAGTTGTCCTAGCAATATATATGGTCCTAGTGGTCTAGCTAGGTCCTAGTGGTCTAACAATAGCAAGACCTCACGGTAGTGCAATTTTTGCCAAAACCAGATCTTCAAATTCTTAAATCCTCAATCAAAAAACAAAATAAAATTGAAATTATTACAATTGAAGTCAGTAATCTTCTCATTTCCTCTGTCTATAAACTTTCCAATGAGGCATTTTAATTTTATCCTCCGGCTACTTTGAATAACCGTAAAGCATCAGTTACTGTATGTGACTTCAATAGTCACAGTACTGTATGGGGCAATCCCCAAAACGATTCAAACGGAGAAGCTGTATTGGAGTGGGCAGAATTACATCAACTATATTTGGTCCATGATAACGAACATCCCCTATCTTTCAATAGTGGTAGATGGCAACGCGAATATAGTCCTGACCTCATTTTTGTGAGTGAAGAACTCGTCGAACAAAGTATAAAATCAGTCTGCTCACCGATTCCTCACACAGAGCATCGCCTAATTACGTGTCAGCTAGTCCCAGCAATCCGCCCAAATACCGTGAATTTTAGGTTAGGTACCATGTCAAAAAAGCAAATTGACAAAAATTCACCACTATGCTTGATAAGAGGATTATAACAATTGACCTTTGTACGGAGTCATATGTCAAGTTTTTGGAAGCCGTTCAGTTCTGCTCAAAGCAAATAAACCCTAGAGGCTATAGGACCAGTAACATCAAAGGTCTCACCTCTGAATCATCAACTCTGCTGAAAGAATATCAAGACCTATTCGAAAAGGACCCTTTCAGTGACGAAACTATCTCCAGCGGACGCCGTGACATATCCTCAATCTCTGAATCCAAACGCAACCAATGGATTAAATTGATGGAAGAACTGGATATGCGAAGAAATAATTATAACTGGAGGTTACTTAAACACCCCAGCAATAACAAAACTATGACCTCAGTACACAGCGGTAACATATCGGTAAATTAAATCGCAGCTCAGCTAGCGGAGAACGTCAATCAAATAGAATCAAAACCACAGCAAAAAGTAGAAAAACAAAACAATCAGGAAATCAGCATTATCTACTATCGTTTTGCTCTGGAAGACCTGAACAGACTGCTAAATAAATGCAAAAATGGTAACGCAGCAGGCATCGATGATATCTGCATCGAGCATCTTAAAAGATTTAGTCCCGCTAGTAAGCAATGACTTCTGAACTTATTTAACATCTGTTTCAATAGCTGCAAAATTCCTAAATTATGGAGAAAAACTAGAGTCATTGCAATACTTAAGCCAGGCAAGAATGCAAATGACCCCAAGAAGTACTGACCAAATTCCCTGCTGTGACCCTCATACAAAATCTTAGAACGAATTATTTTGGATCGGCTATCTTCAATTGTGGACCCATTGCTCGTATCATAACAAGTAGACTTTCGATCAGGGAGAAGTAGTACGTCCCAAGTCCTGTACCTCACACAATAAAGAGAAGGCGGCTTGAAAACAAGAAAATCACTGGGGTAACTTATAATGATTTAACATCACCCTACAACACAGCTAATCACCGTATGCTGCTTAGTAAGGTGTTCAGAATAACCAAGGATTACAAACTCACTCAAATGATTGAGTGTTTTCTGCAGAACAGACGGTTTTTGTCGAATTTCAAGGCCAGTGGAGTAGATGGAGGAATCTAAAGAACGGCCTTCCACACGAAAGTGTACTAACTCAGACATTCTTTAATATCTATACAAATGACCAATCTCGCCCACAAGGAACAAAGAGCTTTATTTATGCAGACGTAGTTGCCCTAGCAGTCCAAGAAACAACTTACGAAGCGACTGAAGAGAGGTTCTTCCAGGCTCTACAGATCCTAGGTAGTTACCAAGAGAACCAGCTGACACCGAACCCATCGAAAACACAAGTCGGTGCATTCCACCACAAGAACAGACACGCAGCAAGACAACTACAGGTGAACTGGGAAGATAAGCAACTTGAACACTATTTCACATCCAAATATCTGGGCGTAACCTTCGATCGAGCACTCACTTGCAGAAAACATTACTCGAACACTCATTTCAGAGTATTTAAGAGCCACACCACTTGAAAAAGTTTACTGCTTTTTCTGCAGGAAATCCACTTCCAGATATTCGTCGTGAATGCGCATCCAGACTGGAGAAATCTAAGGCAAGTTATATGGGTATCAACCGGCAACCCCAAGGCTCAAGTCAAGAAATAGCTTCCTTCATGCGACAGATAACCTCACTGAACCTTCTTCACAATTCAGGAAAAACTCCTGGCGCACCTCGCAGGATGAATAATGCTCTCTGAAAGCCTCCACCCGGGCCATGAGGTGAGTTGGCCTATATGGAAGGTGCTCAATTGGTTGGGCTGTGGAGTTGGCGGGACGAAGACCAACATAGAAAAGTGGGGATATGCCTGTGACTCTACAATATGCGAGTGTGGTGAAGAAGAGAAAATGGACCACTTCCTTGTCTGCACGCTGTGTCCAACCACATGCTCTCCCAAGAACGTGATGGACGCCACTAAAGAAGCTTTTGAACTAGTCGCATACTGGTCACACCACATAACCCGACGACGCCTTCTCTCGTTGGCAGAGATGATGGTGCTTACTGTACTAATTTTGTGAGAAGTATTATTTGTTAATTCTATTGCTTTTAAATTTTAATTTTTAACGTATATGATGGATGTTATGTATGTCTCTGACACAATTAAATAAATACTTTGCTTTCATAGATTTCCACTCCGTCAGGGGAACATGAGTATAGGGCTGCGATATTTGACAGTTCTAGTATACTCGCACTCCAGAGGAATTCCGAGCTACTTATTTAATTCAAAATTATCTACAAAATAAAGATAATAAAGTGCAATTAACTAAAAAATAAAATAAAATAAATAATTGGTTATTGGAACAATAGAAGTTTATTCGTACAATAAATTTACGATGGAAATATTTTATAGACGTTCTTATAAATGTGTAAAAATAACACTGTACGGTTCATGAATGATTGGAAAATTTATTCATTACGCCATACCAACCCAAAATGTTTTCCATTGAAAAGTAACATTTTTGGTGTTTCCGTGGTATTTTATTTCTCTACGCACTTGTTGAACAATTTTATACCTTATTTGCGATATCCAACATTATATGTTAATATTGCCACTTCTGTCCTTGCTTTTAATACTACTGAATTAGTATCATTTTAAACGTGTTTTAGTTTTAGGTGGAAAACAAACGCTTTCGATTTCATGTGAATTCCCCGGGGGTGCCCACTTCCCTAAACCCTATGCTGTAACCCTCCCCCAAAAAGAATCTCCCCATATATATAATAGTATATAACATGTTTTGCAACAGAATGAGTAATCTTATTCGTCATTAATTTCACGTCATTCAACAGTTTCAACAAATTCCTATCGTTCACAACTTATCGAGAATTAGATATACGTACAAAACGTACGCGAACGTTCCCATATGCTACTACATAATGCTGTATGCTTCTCGACTATCCACAGTCAACTTGTGATAAAAGAGCATCGAACCGCGTTTCGATTAGTTGGTGTCCTTCCTCATAATTACCATACACGGGGTAGCGGAATAAGATATGTGAAAGTGCCCCCGGGGGTCCAAAATTTTGATCATTAATACCTTATTCCGTGTATTGAAGAAAACGAGTTTTCATCCATTTTTATCCCGATTTACGAGTAGTGTTTCATATCACTTGAAAAAAGTCTTTTGGGTTATCCCTGTTGGGATTTTAAGTTTTGATGGGCAGTACGACAATCATTAATACCTCCCTGCATTACTTCTGTAATTGTTAGACGGCAGAGATAATATGTGAATTTTTTCTTACGTTTCTGGCACCATTCTGACTTACATAATCGAGAATAAAGTCTAGAAAATGCGAAAAAAAACACGTTCTTTAGTTGATTTTTAAGCTATATATCTTATAGTTTTTACGGTAGAAAGAAAGGTTAAATATAAAATTAAGACATATGTATCTTCTAAAGTTTCCCAAAGTTTCAAGCTTGTATTTTGTTAATTGTATCCAACAGATCAAAATAGGCGAAAGAATGTTTATTTACTTTTGTAATAAAACTATAAATAACAGGTTCTCTGAAAAAATCTTTATATTCTTGTTCCATTTGGATTCTGTATTAAATTAATATTGATCTTATAATTATGCGAATATTAAATAATTAGAATTTGTTTCATTTTCACTACGTTGAAATACGAAAATTACATAAATAAAAGATCATTGTAATATTTCAAGTAATGCATTATTTGTATATATTTGGGCAATCTGTATATCCTTAAATCTTGTTTATTTAAATATACATGATTTTAAAAGGTGCTTTCGATATTATGTATAAAAATTATACCTGCATTACTTATATTATAATATTATGTATACGTATATAACGATATTATATAAGTATCGTTACTCATAATAATAATAAATTTATTGTCAAAAAACAGTACAAACTGCGTATGACCACGTGGAGGATAACAAACTAATTTACTCTCCGGAAGCAAGTAAGGGACCATCCCATCAATTCCGATCAAGGGCCCTAAGGCAGAGGCGAATTCAAAAATTTCAGCAAAAATTCCTAGAAAAGTAAAAATTTAGCTGCAAGTTACAATACTAATAGAATGTCAATATGTTTGTAATTTAACGCAAAAAAATTACATGTCAAATAATTATCGAACTATCGATTATTTCGAGTATAGTGTTAAAAAATCATAAGAATTGAAATAACTCTAAATTCACGATTTATTATTACAATAAACATGCCCCTAGACAGAGTCTAGAGAACCTGTACAAGAAATTTACCTCTACCCGAAGGAAAACCGGAGCCAAATCCGGGCCAGGATGGCTCCGGTACAGAATTAATGTACACAACCGTACCAACGTTGAGTACACATAAAACTAAATTAATATGAATCATAAGACACAACAATCATGCAAGAAAATAGTTTTTGAAATTGTTATAAGTTATTTAAAAAGTACTATAGAAATGGCGTGATAAAGTACAAGACGGATTTAACTTTTATTAAAATCAATAAATTCTTTTACATCGTAGAAGCACTGGTGCAGGAGGTAGTTTTTAACCGTGGATTTGAAGAGATTCAATTTCGTATTATCTTTTATATTCTTGGGCAGGGAATTAAATAGAACGATTCCCGAATGATATGGCCCTTTTTGGCAAAGAGTGGTTGACACACTAGGACGATGAATTTTATTACTTTTGCGAGTATTGTGTTCGTGAACGAGATTATTTCGTATGAAGCAAGGGTGGCACTTCAGTAATTCGGACTTAACAATCACGACCGTTTCATAAATATAAATGCAGGGAAGTGTTAAGATATTTAATTCCTTGAATAAAGGTTTACAAGAGTTTCGGGGGTGAGATACTTTGCCTAAAATTATTCAATATTTCTGCCTCACACAAATTGCCAACTTCTACGAAACAAATTCTTGAAACTCACTTGCGAAAGTTTTCAGGAAAGCGTGGTTGGAAAATTTCAGGAAAAGCGTGGTCACAAAGAATTTGAGTAATATCCAAATAAATATTAATAGTAGACACAAAATCGACTGTACCTTATACATTTAATGCAATTTGCTTATTTTAAGTTTTTACTTCTCATATACGTAGTATATAGAAAGTATTGTAATCGTGAAAAAATTCGAAAACGAGATTTTTGGACCCCTAATTCCGAAAAATTGGTTTTAGGCTGGACGTTTGTTTGGTTCGTCCGTCTGTCCGTCCGTCTGTGTGCGTTATATATCGAAGAGAGGGAGACAGAAACAGACAGACTTTATGGGATTAATCCATAAAATCCCATACGCGGGTGTTGTATTCCCCGCTCCATTCGCCGCGACAGATATCGCGCTCGCAGTTGAGTCTGGAACGGAAAGAGCACGATATATAGTATGTTGTGTGGTTCTCCATCGTAGAGGTGAGTGGGTCTGGTAAGTGGTGCGAGGGGAGCGGTGGGGGCGTAGTTGAGGAAGTTTGAAGCGATTCCCCGTCGTCGTTTGTCACGCGACAGCTCCAGTTTCGATTTTTTGCGTTTAAGTCTTCTGCGATCATTACTGCGGGGCCTAATTGAAAGAGCGAAGAGAGGTCCGCGTGGAGGAGGTCGTTAGATGGTTTTTTATATCTTCTTATTAGGTTCTACAACATCTTCCACGATGTTTTGACCTGCTCCACTACAGCTTTCCATTTCTTTCTGTCCTATGCTGTACAATTCTTGACTCCCAGGTCTTTGATATCTTTTAGTACGTCGTCCTTCCACCTGATTTTCGGTCTTCCCTTTTTCTTTGCGGCTGCCGGGCACCAGTTGTAGATTTTCTTTTCCATACTGTCTTTTGGAAGTCGTTGTAAGTGGCTAAACCATAAAATCTTAACGCTCTTATATGACTTACTATGTTTTTACACTTTATGAGATTGTATAACTCGTAATAAAATCTCTTTCTCCACAGCCATCTGGTTCTTTTGATAGGGCCATAAATCTTCCTTAATATTTTCCTCTCACAAACACATAATTTCCTAATGTCTTTTTCTTTCAGTGTCCGTGTTTCTTCTGCGTATGTTACGACAGGATGTGTAACCGTTTGGTAGATTCTGAATTTAGCTGCTTTTGATAATAGCTTGTTCTGGAATAATGCCAGATTGGCAAAATACGCCCTATTTCCGGATGCCAATCTTTCAGAGATTTCTTCTTCTATTGAGTTAGTTGGGTTCAATATGGAACCAAGATACTTAAAAGAATTTACGACTTGATTCTTCTCACCGTCTAGGATCTCCTCTTGAGTACATGGCTCACTTAGACTGCTTGACATATATTTTGCTTTCTTCTCGTTTATTTTCATTCCTGACGATAACGAATGTGTTTTGAGTGATTTGAAGACTTCTTGTAGTGCCTTCTTGGTTCGGGTAGTTAGTAAAATGTCATCCGCATATGCTACACACTGCTTAAGGCGTATTGTTATGTTCCCTTTGACATTATTGCTTTCAATATTACATCCAATGTTACATTGAAAAGGAATGCTGAAAACGGATCTCCATGTTATACTCCATGCCCCACCTCAAAGTCTTCACTCAATCTGTTGTTGATTTTTATTCTGGCCTTTGTGTTCGCTAGCGATATTTGTATGAGTTTTTGTAGCTTTACTGGCACACCATATACCACCAGGGCTTCTATGACCGTATCAAAAGCATTTGAATAGTTTACAAACATATTATAGTGGTCAATCCCTTATTCATAGATCTTCTCGTACACTTGTCTCATGCCAAAAATATTATCTGTGGTTGACCTATTTTGGCGGAAACCTGCCTGGTCACTTAACTTGCTTTCAATAATTTCTGTTAATATTTTGTTTACAAGGTTGCAAAATTCTTATAAATTACGTTTAACTATGCTATAGGTCTATAGTTCCTACACTCTAACCTATCACTTTTCTTGTAAACTGGAAAGATCACGCTTTCGTTCCAGTGTGAAGGTAGTTTTTCGCGTCTCCAAATTTGTAGTATCAGATCATGTATAGCCTTCTTGAGCGTTTCCCCCCCTCTTTCATTAATTCGGCCGGTTTGATCCTGCAGCCTTGTTTCGCTTTATTAATGATATAGCATTTTTCATTAAAGGAGGGTTCAGCGATTTCAACTGTATCCGTTTCGGTTGATTCTCTTCTGTATCTCACTTATTCGGTTTTTCCTGTCCTTCTGTTATGTGGGCTTGGGGGTTAAAGACGTTAGCAAAGAAGGCACGCAATCTTTCCAATACCTCCTTTTCTTGTGTCAACACATTTCCTAATTCGTCCTTACATGAACTTAAACCTCCGCCGTTTAACTTTTGATTAGCGTTCAATTCCCCAAAAAACGTGCGTGATTCATTCTTTTTATAAGCCTCTTCCATTGCTGTTATTTTTGCATTAATCCAACTCTTTTTCTTTCTTTAAAGACTAGGTTCGCTCTTCTTCTTTCCAACCTGTATCTTTCATAGCTGCTTCTGGTACTTAATTGTAGAGCTCTCGCATGCACTGCGTTTTTTCGTTCAATCACTTCCCTACATTCATCATCCCACCAATTTCTCTTCTCTTTTCTTTCTTTCTTCCCTATGGCTGATTCCGCCGCATTGGTGATCAAGTTCGCTAGAGTTTTCCAATTCTCTTCTATATCTTCTGATATTAATCTTGTGCTTAGCATCTCATGCACTTTAAGCGAATATTGGTTCTTTTTTTGCGAGTTCGTTGGTCTAGATTCCATTTTTGGCCACTTTGTTCTTTGCTCTATATATATTTGGGACTCTCAGCTGCACAATTACTTTAATAAGAAAGTGATCGGAGTCCATATTTGTACCTCTTAAAGATCGTACGTCTTCTATTAAGTCATTCTTTAGTCTATTAATGACAACATGATGTATTTGGTTTATAACCTTTTGGTCAGGTGAGACCCATGTACACTTACGTACATCTTTATGTTGAAATTGGGTTTTCGCGACTATTAGATCGTTGTTTTCGGCGAATTCACATAATAATTCCCCGTTCTCATTTGTTGTTCTGTGCAAGGTGTACTTGCCTGTTACTCTACTATAGGTTCCTTCTCTTCCTAATTGTGCGTTGAAATCCCCCAAAATTATTAAAATATCGCTTCTTGGTACTTGCTCAATTATATCTTGCAGGTCATCTTAGAATATTTCTTTCTTCTCTTCCTCTTGATCGTTTGTTGGAGCATAAACGTTCACGAACGTTAATTTATTAAATTTTCCTTTCAATCTTAGTTTACAAATTCGTTCTGAAATTGGAGTAAAGTTTATTACATTGTTTAACAATTTACGTTTAAGAAGAAAACCTGTACCCGCCTGTCCTGACTGTCCTGACTTTGTCTTCGTACCAGAATTGTATAATACATAATCACCTTTCACTATACGCCTCATGTCGGGCCATCTTAATTCTTGGGGAGCGACTATTTCAATTTGCGTTTTGTTTATTTGGTCTGTTAATTTTGAAATTTGCCAGGTTTCAATAACGTTCTTATATTCCATGTACCAATTATCATTTTCCGTTTCCTTTGCCTTTGTCTTCTTAGTTTGTTAACCATGTTTCGAGGACTGTTTGTGAAGAGTTTAGCAGTGTTCTGATTTTTATGGATGATGGGGAGCTAGCCCAACATCCAACCCTGGTCTTTTCTCCGGGCTTGGAAAACCGGCAACGACGGCTGCTGAGGTACTCAATTCCCCCAGTGTCCACCGCAGGCAGAGTTTGGTCTTTTATATAGTGAAACAAAAATAAGGGGATCCGATGTGGTATCTATTTTGACAGCGGTAACTTTGATGCCAACGAACGCGGGGGTGGACAGGTGCGTGTGGGGGGTGTGATGACACACCGCGATCAGGTTCCCCAGCCTTTGGTGGCGCGATCGTCGCGGTAAATGTGATATCCGGGAATAGAGAAACGGTTTTCTCGATTTAGGTGGGTTTTCTGGATGAGGAAAATTGAAATTGAATACTCCACGAGGAATTACTGAATAGAAGCCATTTTCTGGCTCTGGACATTCCATGCGGCAATGGATAGGATTCGACCTTTAGGTATGAAATTTGAAAAATCACTGATGGTGGTTTATTAAAGAGAATGGTAAGAATGGGGAGAATCTGGATGGTTTGGGTGAAGTTGTTTACCCCAGGGACTTCTGGATGTACACAACTTCGTTCAGAACACGTGAAAGTTTCACAATGTCGAAGTAAGAAATGTACCACATGATAAACTACAGATCATGGAGAGTGAACTCGGGTGGAGAAGCGGTAACAGGAAGGGGGCGGGTGGACGGACTAGCAGTGGTGGGCGCGTGAGTGACAGGAGGAGATGGGGCGGAACGAGCGGAAAATCCGCCGGCGAGGTCAGCCCAGACAGAACCGATGGTTGTGAGAGGGGGTTGCGGGGGTAGACGAAGCTGCGGGACGCGCAAAAGTTCCCACCCTTCGCCGTAAGGCAGCCGACTCGCGAGTTTCTCGCACATTGCGCTTTCCGTTGAGACTTACGCACAATGAGCGCAGGGCAGCCGGAGAAGGAAGCGACGTGCTCGCCCGAATCGCAATTCGCGCAGCGAACGGCATTGTACTCGCGATCGCATGCATCGATCAAATGGGGTCCGGCGCACCTGAGACAGAATGTGAAATGACCACAACGGCTGCGTGTGTGACCCCACTGGTGGCAATTGAGACAGCGAGGAACACGATCGCTGCCATGGGCCACCTCAATTGCAACTCTGTGATGCAACAGGTATTGCAGGCGGAGGATTTGGGGGACATCGGCCTTATTCACCTCGAAGGTGTAAAGGCCAATAGAGACGAGTCAGGAGGGAACCTTCTTCATCATCTCAGAAACGTGGTGGACGGTATAGTCAAAGTCGAGAAGTTCGGAAGCGATCTCCGCTGAAGGGATGGAGGGAGTCGTCGGACGACGACACGCTCGCGACGCTCCGGAGTAACGTGATGGTAAAAGAAACTGCGTCTCGGATCTCCTCGAAGCGTCTCACCATCCTCCAGGTTCTCCAAAAAATAGTCCGACAGCTGAACGATGGCCGCGAGGAGCACAGGAAGAAGTATTGTCGGTGGGGGCGGAGTGGTGTTGACGCTCTATGATGAGGCGTTCGCAGAGGCGGGGGCTTGGGTTGACGGAGCACTGGAGGTGGTGGCAAAGGGGGTGCGGAGTCAGAGGGGCCCACATCGAGAACCGTCTCCTCTGTTATCGTCTCCATCGGTTTGATGGGGGCGCCAGGGGCAAAACGATTGTCCGTAGACAACGGCTCAGGGGCGAAGGGGTTCGAAAAAAGCGCTTGGGAACGACGAAATTGTCGTCCCCGGCGTTCACAACGGAGGCGGCACCAATTGCATCCTCTCCAGCTGTGGAGGCAGAGGTAGAGGGCAGTAGTTCTGCCAGAGTGTCGCTGGTACGTGCACTGGAGTCCCCAACGGTAGTCTTCTTTCTTTTTTCGGAAGTCGCGAGAGACACGGGTGAGTTGTACGAGATCTTTAGACGCGAACCGAAAGAAGGGGCCAGGTTTAGAGGAAGATCGTTTGATTTTCCCTAGATGTTTTAACCTATCAGTCGCATTGAGAAGAAGAGTTTTCAGTAAGGGAGCGAAATTAATCCTTTATTACTCATAATGAGACGCAACATATCAATTGCTCAAAATCCATCGCAGAACAATGAAATGCAATCTCGTAAGTCGCAACAAAAATCGCGACTCTACTTTCGATAAGAGCGAAGAAGATATGCCAAAGGATTTTCGTTGCTTTTAACGTTGGTTGCAGCGCTGGTTGCTCGTGCCGACATAAGCGCCCTCATTCGTCATTACGTTAGGGTTATCGTTGTTTAACTCTTCTCTTTGCTCGTACTGTTGGTCGTCGCTCCAACATAACCGTAACTTGAAAAGGGGAGAAGCGCGCAGACACCACACAGTGAAATACAGTGAGATACAAGTAGGCCTCTATATGATAAGAGCCAGGAACCGTATCGATCGCCGAGAAGAAGTGCGCTCCGCAACTACAACACTACATTGGACTGTATTCTACGACAACTCGGCAAGATTTCGAATGCTGCGAAACATTGCAGTTGAATTTGGACTTTTGGGGGGCCAATAAGCTGACATGGCGCAAATGATGCCTATAAGAGTACACCACTCAATACCTGCAAATCTTTCAGTTAAATAGGGCACTGTCAGTCAAGTCCGATTCTCACCTCCTCGTGGGGACCCCTGGGCAATGCACTCTATAGCTCAAAGGCACTTCAGAAGCTCCCGAGATAATGATACTTGGCGTCCATGTGCCTGATTTTCCTTCAATATCTGGAACGGGTAGAAGACGAATTGCCGGTGCCTTCCGGAACCACTTGGCTAAGGGAAGGAATACCCTGATAGAAAATCCCCGGGAAACTGCTTTCTAGGCAGCAAGGAGAATGGCGACTCCTGTGTTTTCCAGTCAAGTCTATCCTTTGTTTCCACTTGCCAGAGAAATACTTTCTTTAGTATTCTTTCCTATATGATCTCTCTTGACCAACTCTTGTTTATTTCGACCCCAATAGTATTCGAGTATTCGAGGCTGAAGGGTTCTTCTATGTTTTTCCTGCCTCTACTCTTCAGGGAAGTAAACTCACCCAAATCCTGCTGGTCGGAAGTGGTAAGGATCTGTCCGTCACCATGACCTAGGACTTATCACACACTCATGGTTTGAACATATTTAGAGTGAAATATTTGACCTCGGAAACCAATCAAAAACTGAACGACAACCGCGCAATCGAAATGGTATGAGAATAGTATATGTAGCGTTTTTCTAACGGACAAGGAATTGGAAATAGTGAAATATATGGAAAAATTCAAATCGAAAATACCAGGTATCATTGAAACAAAGAAGAAAGGAAACGGTGAAGAAAATCTAGATAAATGATATATTGAGATATTTTGGAATTGAAGAAAAACAAAGGCGAAAGAAGCAGTAGGAATAATAGTGTGAACAATAGTGTGATATTCTTGAAGAAAGAGTGACCATAATAATATATATGCTCCAGATACGGTCCCATAATTACATTGAAATTCTTTGTTCATTTATTTCATATAATGAAATATGGGACTTATTTCTCTGAGGTCTGCACGTGTGCACAGCCAAACACTTAGGCGGCGGAAAGGCGACTTGCCGCTTCCGCTGGCCGCCCCCGCCCTTCGAAGCGTCTCTTCGAGCCGTGGGATCTGCTTTGTCAGCATCACGTCTTAGTTGCGTGAGTTCTGACCAACCAATACAAACAGACGACAATGTCGTCATTATAATAAAATGTATGACTAGCCCTTCCTCCTCCAACATGTCCCTTCTTTATTTCACATACATCCGAACATTTAGAAATGCAGTACAAGACATCAGAGTTTATAGGAGCGCGGAACTGAGCACTGAATACAAGTTGTTAGTAATGAACATTAACATCAAGGTCCAGCTGTAAAAACCAAAAAGCATACAAAATAAAGACCAAGGAACTACTGGAAGTAGAAGAAAGAAAGAAATATCAAGAGATATCCCAAAACAAGTTAATAAATCACGGAAATACAGAAGAGTGAGGTCTGTAAAGAAAATGGGATAGCCTCAAAACAGCAATAATTGTTATTACAACAGAGGTATGCGGCACAAAAACAGAAAATACGAGATCTAAAAGAACTAAATGTTGGAACGAAAGTGTGAAATAACACGTCCGTTTGAAGAAGAAGTCATATCTCAAATACTTACAGACTAAAAGACAAGGGGATTGGGAATACAACAGGGAAGCTAGAAACAATGCGAGAGTAGCCGTCAAACACTCGAAATAGGAAACCTGGGAAGACTTCTGAAACGAAGTAGAAAAGAACTACAAAACATACATGAGCTTATACTGGTGAACCGTCAATGACTTAAAAAGAAACTACAAGAAGCCAGTGAGAAATATTTTATATGGAGAAGGTGAAATTGAATCACATCCAGAAAGAATATTAGAAGTTTGGAGGAAATATTATGCAAACCTTTTCAGAGAAGAAACGGGGGTACTGAGGAAGAGCGCGAGAAGCACGAACGAAGAAGATGCTCAAAAGTGGAAAACTCTGAGGAGGTAAGTGAAATCGCTGGGAAAGTGTGTGAGAGGCATGAAACCATAAAGTAAGACGAGGAATAGTCACTCCGAATGTATGGCAAAAATACCAAAAGGGTGCGGAAAAAAATAAAAATACCATATAAAGGGTAGCATATTAATATGTGAAAATTACAGAGCAATATCACTGATTTCCTGTGCGAGTAAAATCTTTTCAAGAATAATTGAAAACAAATTCAGAAGATTTGTTGAACACAAATTTGAAAAAGAACAAAATGCATTTCAGCTCTTTCGACATACTCAAGATCATATCCACATAATCCGAACACACAATAACCAAACACTAAGTAGAGGTAAGAACATGTATGTTGCATACATAGACCTTGAATCAATCTTTGACATGTTCCCCAAAAAAGGAACTATGGAAAGCTTTAGATAAAAATACAGTGCCTAAGAAACTCATAAGAATGTTAAAAAGTATGTATATAGGTAAACGGACAGTTCAGATTAGAGAGACAGGAATTGAAAATTTAAAACTGGAGAAGAGAATTAAACAGGGAGATTCATTAAGTCCACTACTATCTATAATTTTAATGGATCAAATCATAAAACAAACAAAAAGAAGAACAAAGAAATTCAAAGTGCGAAATGTAGGATACAGTCGGTTTGGATTCAGTCCTTGGTACATGCGGATGATATAGTTTTATCCGGTAATGAAGAGGAGATGCAGGGGACAATACAGGAGTGGGGAAGCGCATTGCAGAAAGGGGAATGAAAATTAACACAAACGAAAGCAAAGTTATACATATAAGTAGGGACAGAAAGAAAATAAACGTTTTCTGGGATGATAAACTAATAGAACAGGTAGCGACCTACGAACATCTAGGCACAGTCATTTCAGAGGATGGTAGACATGATACCGGAATAATGATAAGAGAATTGAAAACGCCAACAACATTTACTATCAAGTCAGTAATAATTTTCTGAACATGAGAAGAGGAAACAAACCCAATTTGCAAATATTTAACGCGGATTATAAGAAATTTTCAACATATGCTACAGAAAGTCTACCTATCAATAGAAGAATGGGAAGCAGACTAACTGTTTCATAAATGAAATTTCTCCGCCAAATAGTAGGGAAAACAAAAAGAGACAGTATAAGAAACTCACAAATAAGAGAAGAAGCAAACTCCACTTACGCAGACAATAGAAGAAATAGTCTAAAATTGGTTTGGCCATGTGACAAGAATGGAAAGAGAAAAACAAAGGTGATAATGAATTCAAGACCAGAGGACCTATTCTGTAACTCCCAACCTGATCGGGAAGGGGTTTGTCGCACGGGTTTCACGTCACTTTCCAAGCGGGACGCACAATACTGTATTTGGTATGTTTCCGGGGACTTCCGATAGGATTCGTTTCTGCCATGTTACACAGAATCTTTCCGAGGCTGTAACAGCATCGGAAAGTAGTTTTCCGATTAGGTAAAACCGTCCTAGTCAGTCGTTGGCCATGATTATGAACATTGTAAACGCGTTATTCAGTAATATTTTTTAGTTTTTTCTGTTGAAAGCTGGATTATTATTAATATAGGGTAATTATATGGAATTATAGGTTGAAAAATATACACAAAATAATTATGAGACTTAGTAATTAGAATGAATATCGATTAAATCGGGGTGGGGGGGAACCATCTTCGGAGAGATATATTCGCTTACGCCGCCTAAACGGTTAGAGATAGATGACAACTATGAACGACAATATTCTTCACTTCAACGAGTTCAACAAAAATGTCCGCGACAGCATATGTCTATCTATGATGGTTAACTTAAATGATCGAAAAAAGTTATTAAACATACACGCGTTAAAGTACTTCAATTTAAGAGAGTAATTTAAGGATGAAAAAATTAAGAAAGAAGTGTTTTGTGCATTTAAGAAAGATAAAAAATGTTTTTAAATCATAAAATTTGGGCGAGTAGTTTAGAATTTACAAGTGTGTAAGTAAAATTGAGTAGCCGCGCCGCCGCCGTTGTGTCTTGTCTCGGAAGCGAAAATTTGACCGAAGTGGCTGCTGGAGAGTGGGTACGTTCTACCACGCGCAACGGCTGTCAATACTTTCTTTCCGCTGATTGGTAGAGACATTACTAAGTCGCAATAGCCCTTAGTTGCGATCGGGAAAGTCCGAGTCTGACCAAAGGTGCTTCCGTGAGGCTTACAGAATAGTTCCCAGACATTCACTACGAATACCGTTCTATCGGATTCGACTTCTCCGTCTCGATTGTATCGGAATGCGGAAAGTTACAGAATAGTCACTCAGAAAGGAAGAAAGTAGTTGGGCAGACCACGAGGAATATGGGAACAGTATATAGAAAAATTTTGCAGAAAGAGATGAATGACATCATAAGAGGATGGATACGTAGGCGCAAGGCTTCGGATAAGAAGGGAGGTCTGAAATATTTTACCTAACAAAGATATGCAAAAGGTAGAGAAGAAGACGAATTTGGACTTGTGTAAGAACACGGTTGATTATAAATACTTGTTTGGTGTATCAAATACCTTTATTTCTTATTCTAAACATATTGTGGTCAATGACGAACCCACCACATCCTCATATACAACACATCTATTGTTGATTTTTACTAACCAATCCCTTAATTTTAGTCGACAGTATTGTATCCTAGTCATCTATGGTACTATAATTTTAATGCTACCGGTCTGATTCATTTCATTCCTTTACCATTGCCTGTGTTACTTTGGAAAAGATTTCTTAAGAGTACTTCCCCGGTTTCCCCCCATCCATCTGTTATCCTTATTTCGTTTGTTCTTATCCAGTTTGTCCATTTGTGTTTTCTTTAAATTTACTTTCACTGATCGTATCGGATAGTCTCCAGAGTAATTCCGTTTTGCTGACTCCATTTCACACATTTCTCCCAAGATTTTTTAACCCTATTAATACCTCTATCTTGTATTTCCTCCGAGCGTCTAGATATAGTTTATAACATTCCTTAATACTCCCACATTCCTTGGTCATTTCAGTTGTAATATTCTTTTATCTCTGTTTCTTTTTTTTCCAGTTTGTTTAAGATCCTGCTTCACCAAACCGTGCCCAATTCTCAGTTTTCCTTGCTTTCGCACAAACGTCTTATACCCGTTTATTTCCATTTGCACTTCGTGTATTTCGACTTCTATACACAGTAAAGTGTTTTCTTCACTTCACTCCACTCATCTTCTTATTAGTGCATTTCATGTTTATACTCTTCCCAAATTATCCTCTAAAAATTTCATCCGTTTTCCAGCTCTAGGCTTATAGCGTCATCTTTTTTTCGTAATTTAAAAACAATTTTCGCATTATCGTCACACCTTCAGTCAGGTGCAAGTTAGACAAAGCTTCGTCGTAGTGTGTTTGGTGGCGTTAGGTAAATGATTGATTCTCCCCGGTCTCCTTTGTATGTGGTCTGTCCATNAAGCTTCGTCGTAGTGTGTTTGGTGGCGTTAGGTAAATGATTGATTCTCCCCGGTCTCCTTTGTATGTGGTCTGTCCATAGCTGTTGTGGGTAATAATATTATGTTTCAAGATGAATGCTTTCATAGATTTTCCACGAGTGGAAGTTAAAAAAATATGATCTTACGTCACTGTCGATGTGTATGAAAATATCCTTGTCTTTTTCTGCTTAATATTTTGCCAAGGTTCGCCAAATCTGCTTTTAGATACTGATAGTTAAGTTTAGTATCATGACTTCTAAATTACTATATCGTATTAGGACGGTTTTCATGTTTTCATTCAGATAGTGGACGTAATGCAATAGTTCTAGATTTTTGACATCTATAAGAATTGACCCCCAAAGATCCCCTGAATACATTGTCCTCATTCCAAGCGGTAGGTATCCAAGCCACGGCACATATCAAGTTTCTGAAATAGAGTAATATAATCTCCTTTTTCACACGAACCTTGTATTGACCTGTAGACAATTCATTGTCATTGTTAATAATAATTTTAAAAAATTATAAAACCTGCTTCTGGTCTGGACACTAAGTGCTTCTCGTGATTGTGTGTTTGTGGTTATGGTTGTGTGCAAAATTTCTTCTCCTGCAATTATTACAACATACTCCCACTTCCTTTTTGATGCAGTTCTTATGCACATGAACGTAATCAGCGCAATGTCCACATCAGGTTTCACTTTCCACCAATATTTTCGGTATGGCCGATCTTTCGATATTTGTAACATCTCATAGATTGTAACTCTTCCATTATTTTATAATTCTATAGTTCTATATAAATCCTTTGGCTGTGTATTAGTTTTCTGAAAAAAACTGTATTACTATCTATAACCCAGCTTTGAGTTAGGATACCATCGTTTATAAACCACTCTAATTGAACTTTAAAGTTGTTACTCCCTGTTTCATTTTCGAAGTTATTGACTGTTATTTCCAATAGGACTTCCTCCTCATCTTGTTCCTTTTCAAGCCAAATATCCTAATGTTCAGTTTACGGCTCAGAAATTGTTTTTGCTCGACATGGTCATTTTTCTCTAAGACCTTACTTAACTTTTCTTGTTGCAATTTGTCTTTCCAATGATTTTCCCAAATTACATAATGTTAATCATAACTCTTATGTGGTGAGGTGGAAAAGGAGAACTCGGTCTGAGTCTCGCCACTATTAAGTCATTTATTTTATAACGTATTTTTTCGAACATTCATAATTACTACCTCCAGTGTAGCATGTATAGAGCCTTTCGTTTTAATGTAGGACTTTCTTAACTTGGTACTCCCTCGCCATGTACTCAGTGTAGGTCACACGATTCGTAGAGTCAATTCGTGCTTATTCCCCTAAGACACAAATCTCTTGTTGTTCATCTGTCCAAATTTGAACCATATCATCTTCCACTGCCCTATTATCATCATAATAAGTTTTAGTAGCTTTAAATTCGATTAACCTGAAATATGTCTCATTAAGGACTCTTCTTTTTTGTGGCATCTCTAATGTGAAATATGCCTCCTTTTGCTTCTTTGTCCTTTGAGAGAGCATCAGTGGTTAACATATTAAACCGTTCATCTATTACCTCTTACACCTTTTCAATATAAATTTCGTTACAGCCCTGTTGTCACTGACTATTCATCTCCCCATGTATAACTTTTGAGCTCTAAGGTAAACTTGTTTAAAGCTTTCTGCGTCATTCTTTCCGTAGATCGACCCTGTCATCATGCAACTCCGTCAGAACACATTAGAAACCCAACGAATGTCCCAGTATTACCTCCGCAATGTCTGACATTATCTGAGTAACTATACCTGCAATCTCCTCCACCGGACGGCGCTCCAATTTAGCTATAAATTCCCTGCTGACTTTCCTGATTCTCGATACCACATTCTCTAGCTCTAAAAATATCTGAACATAATAAGGAACTGCTTAATCTGACATTGTGTAAAAATTCTCAGCTCTTCATCTCCTCTACCTTTAGATGTTTTTGGTATTCCTTTAGTCCGAAAACTTCCGTTTTATGCCGTTGGATTCGCTTAGCTTGCTACTCGTGGCTCTGGATATAATTATTATGTACTGCCTTAGTCGTAGTAAGTTAATCAATACTCCTTTGTGGAGCTTCCGTATTGTCCCCCTCACAAAATCTATTTTGTCAAATTTATTTCAAAGGTACTCTGCGTCATAAATACTGATAATTAGTATCGTCCTGCATACGGCGAAAATTTATTATACACATTGTTACTTTACGGGTTGTTATAAACAAATTAAGAAAAATAAATTGTTATAAACAAAAAAATTTCTATTTAAAAAAATCCGTAAATGTATAATTTTCACTACATCCTAAGGGGAGGGAACCGAGTACTCACATCTATTGGAGCCACCTAGAATAAAAACACTGCACTCTGGTGTTCGAGCAACAAACAAAACACTTTATTATTCATAATGATTCTAAATTAATGGATACACATAACACTGGTATATGGTCACAATGCTACACATTATTCGCCTACTGCGCTCTTGGAATGTCTTATTGAAAGTCTTTTTACATAGTACGCACCAAGATCTTCTTGATTGTGGGCTCCTCTGTTCATTACACTCTCCTTACAATTAAACACTTTAACTCTTGCACTCGGCCTACAAGGCCGAAAATAACATTAACAAATTCCCTCTACACTATTACACAATACACAAGATGTCTCGTGATATCGGACTGGATGAAGACATGACCAATTTTGTGTTCCTGGTATGGACTCCCGTTCCTCGTGCCTCGTTAATGTTCGTTCCCTCTCTTCTGCCTAAGCGATTTTTCCCATGCCGTTAACTTCCTATGTCTGTCTCGTTTCGGAGTTTCCCGACTCACTTCGTACTAATTTGTTATTTCGTCCTTTGCAACATTTACCGTTATTATTTGTTCACTGTATTAATGCGCTTAGCATGTCCTCAGACGGAGTACAGTGTAACTTATTTTCTATTATCTATGCAACGACGATGCCTTCTCTGGCTTACTAATTTGCTGAAGTGACCGTTGACGGCTCATTAACTCCTAAAACGCTAATTACTGGACCCGCTCGAGTCCCTTACTCGTCTGTTCGAATTTTCACTGCACGAGTTCCCATTTGTCCTTTTCAATTACACGATTCTCTCCTGCTCGCAAGACAACTTCAGGTACGCGATAGTGTTCATGGGCTAATTAGTTGCTATTAATGTTCGCACATTTCACGCTCTGATTTATGCATTAATTGCATCGAGTATCAGTGGTGATTGTTTCCTGATTCTTTTCGGAAAGCCTCACTTGTGCCTTATATCAGCGCACTGCTCTCACTACGAACTGGCGTTCATCACAAATTTCTGCGTGCGATCACTAACGCGTCCTTACACCAAAAATTTTCAGTCAGTTTATCAAAGAGAACTCGAAATTTTTCACTGTTTCATCAGAAAAAATAATACTCTCCAAATTTCTGCACCGTCTCGATAAACAAATAACCTCTCTCAAAATTTTCTCTCGTCTCACTCAACAAAAATAAACTCTCGCAAATTTTTCCCCATCTGACCTGAGTGCTTCTGTACCCTATTTTTTATAGACAATTCGCGTCACGTGACGTTCCCCTTCCTATCATTCCTTTCTTCTACTACAAGCCCTTGGTTCTTTTTCCCCTCTTAATTTTAATTGGAAGTTTCCGAAAAGATGTTAGTTGCTTTTTCATGTTGCCCATCACACGATTTAGCTTCTCCCACCGTGGTTTTCTATTGGTTGTTCCCACTCTCTCTACTTCCGAGACTTATACATCTAGACGAAGGTCTGTCGGCCATTTTGTTATTAATACTCTTCACATCTGCTCTGTGCGGCATGCTTCTTAGATCCCCTCTTTTATGGTTTTATGGCTAGGCGGCGCGGTACCCTCTCCGTCTGACATCACCAATTTTTGCTACAACTCGTCCCGACCGTCGGCCTTCCTTTTGAACCCAAATTTTTTTTATTACTTCCTTTTGAATTTCGCCATCGTGTTTTTGCTGAACCCATAGCCCCAAAATTTCACATTTCAATATCTTTTCTTCCCTTGGCCAGCGATGCCCCAAGAGACATGTGCCGTGAGCCTTCTGGTCGTTTGTCGCAAACGTACACCCACGTTGCTTTGGGAAATAATATTCCCTGACATACGCACTTTTTTTGCTATCTTTTCTACTGAATTTCGATGCTCGTTTTTCTAAAGATTCAAGTTCGAACTTGTCTGTCTCTGAACATGTGTCCTCATCGCTATCCCTTTGATTTTTTTTCAAATAATAGATTTTAAATTTTTTTTTACTGAATTTCGACGCTCGTTTTTCTAAATATTCCTTTTTCAAGTTCAAACATGTGTCCTCGTCGCCACTCCTTTGATTTTTTCCAAATAATAGATTTTATAACTTTTTTGTACTCCAAAACGTTCTACAGAGTCTGTGAAGTCGCACCGACACTACGCTTCAGACCACCCAGGTCCCTTTCTGCTAGCTCCCATGTTGGCCCATGATTTTATACTAAATTTTGAGAACGTGATATTGAATTATCAATTAATTCAATCCACGGTCTCAACATGAAGAGATTTGGCTTTAGCAGCAGATACCATTTTTATCGCAGATAGATAACTATCATGGTTTCCAAGTTGTGGCCATTTCAAAAACTTTTATCTCTTGTCCGAAAAGTTGTTCGTTTGTTTTCAAACATTCATCGATCGACAACTTCCACAATTTACACAGAACTTTGAAATTCCTTCATAGTTCACTCCCAAACGTTTTTCCTTCTTCTTTCTAAGAAGTTAGTTCACAATTAAAATCACCCTACAAACNTTCCTTCTTCTTTCTAAGAAGTTAGTTCACAATTAAAATCACCCTACAAACTAAAGTACTTCTATCATGCTTAGCACATGCATATACCACACCAAAACTAGCAGGCCGAGGCTTTCTTTCTCCTTGGCTGCAAATAAACACTCAATGCGCCGTGTTGAACCTTATTGTATTCAACATTCCATTGCCATATATTTCATTTACATAGGAAATCTTAACTTAAACAAACCACATTTTAGCACTATGTATCACAAATTATATAGTCCTTACTTATAATTAGATGATAATTATGGTAGTTAATTAACAAATTCCTTATGGCGGCTACGACTGAGTAACACGTGAAGATCGGCTCCCGGTATTTAGTAAAATTTTATTGGGAAAAAGATGTCAAGTGATATCGTGCTTTGAATTCTTTGATTGCTCAAGTACAGTGCGCAGTTTTTGCAATAAATTTTCCAATCTTCTCATCAATTTTTCTTATTATATGATATTTTGCCATGACAAACAAGAGGAACAACTCTAACAAACTTCCTCCTTCAGCCAGTGGTGCCAACATCGAACATGAACATTTAGTTCAAGCGCTGCTGAGTGCGTTAGGAAACGCTAAAGTTTAATCCATCCTGGCAAAGTCTTTGGCAGAACAAGTCACCAAAGTCGTAGAACAACAGCTTCGTGAATCTATCCAGTTCTTTGTCGGTGTTATCAATGACCTTAAAACAGAACTTCAGGAAAAGGACGCAGAAATCAAATCTTTAAAATCTAAAATGAACAATGGTTTCGGCGAATTGGAACAATATTCGAAACAATCTCCGAGAGTATCAAAGTCAGAACTATGAAGAGAAAGTTATCAGTGTTTTGAAAAAAGTGAAACCTGATCATAAAGTATCCGTTGAGCGAGTTCATAGGTTCAGCCCACGTGTTGATGGTAAAGTTAGACCTGTAATGTTAAAGTTTGCAAATTACCGTGTGCGTTCCGAAGTGTTTCGTAATAAAACGAAACTCAAGGGGCAACGCGAAACTATTAGAGAAGACCTTAAAGCGGTTCGCCACGCCATGGTTAATGAAGCCATCTCTCGCTACGGGCAACACAACGTGTGGACTAACGATGGGGTGGTGATGATCAAGAAAGGCAATATGTTTGTAAGGGCAACAATGATGCAGGTTATTTAAACAATTACCGAGTATCAAATGCCAAAGATTCAGAACTATGATCTATTCACTTTTTATCTTTTATAGTTTTATTAGCTTCTCGTCTATTTATTTACCGATCTTCATGTACATGTCTTATTATCTGCCTCTATTGATTCTTTTTTCATATTGTCTAGTGATGATTTCAATCTCCATGTCAGAGTGAATTAGTGATGGTCAATCTGTTGTTTGCACCCCGAGTAAGATAAAGGTAAGACATTATTCTTCCTTATAGTAGCAATGGATGACGTGAGAAGCGCTGTTGAACATTCAACAGAGGTCGACCACTTCCAGCCCTCTTCCCCCACTGCCACTACCCATGCAGCGATGGATTTTCCTTCACTACCGACCCTTCCCACCCCTTCACCCTTGGAAGAGTTGCGCTCCACCGGTCTAAAGCACCCACGAGGCCTCGAAATCATGCATCTGAACGCCCAGTCCATTCCCGCTCACTTCGAGTACTTTCACCAGATTGTTTGCAGTTCTATGTTCGACATTGCTCTGGTATCTGAAACATAGCTTCAGTCTCATCATAAATCTGAAAACTTCCTCCCTACTTGTTTGACACTTCCGAAATTACCGGTTTATCAAACGCGGAAGAGGTGTAGCTTTATACTGCAGAAGTGATTTCAAAGGGAAAATCATTTCAAAATATGAAAATGCTTCCGAAAATTCCATCGAATTTATACTCATGGAAATCTTATTTTAAAAAAAACAGAAAATTCTCATTAGAGTCATTTATAATCCCTCTGGCAGTGACAACTTCACTGAACTCGAAGAAGCAGTTTCCTCATGTTTGATTAATTATAATAATTCTATTATAATTGGGAACTGAAATATAGACGTAAACAAATCGTCTTTGGGCAAAACTCTTCTAAACACTTTTTCGTCTTACAAGTTGACCGTCTGTCCTCTTCAAAAAACTTCCCAAGACAATGCCTCCATAGATCCAATCTGGCTTGATTACATATTCACATAAAAAACAACACAGTCTTAAGTATGGACAATATGCATCTCCCGGTCTATCTCACACCGATATTGTATATGACATCTACTCACTTAAAAGTACCGAAATGTGAACTGCGTATAACATACTCTCCTGATTTTATCAACTTTGCTGAAATAACGTTTCCTCAAAGGACAAACTCCATCCCATGGAATCGAACCTATGCCTTTGACAATCTGGATGACAAAATTTCTTGCCTAAATCAACTGGTAACGCAAGTATTCAATAGTATCTGTCCTCTAAAAGCAATAAAAGTGAAGCGCTCTCCAACCCCGTGGCTTTCGATTAAATTCGTTCTCTAATGTCCCAAAGAGACTCAGCCTTTCACACATTCATGTACAACTCCATGAACGATCCTCCACTCACAGAATATTATTTTCCTCAATACAAAAAATTTCTTAATAAATGTACACATACGGACAGAAACGCTAAGAAAAGTTACCCCCAACTCGTTCTAAGTACAACAAGATCTTCCTCCTCCATATGGAATCACCTAAATAAATTTGGAGTAGGGAACGGTAAATCAAGTCATAACATTGTGCTCCTCTAGAAAATCTGAACTCCCATTTTGCTCACAACTCAGACAATCAGTTATTAGAAAACAAAGAAACTCTCATTGAAGCGATAAGGAAGAAAGCTGCTCCAGAGGAACAATTTTATTTCTCGAATGTGACTGTTGATGATGTCCCGAAAGCAATCTTTAAAATAAAATCGAAAGCAACTGGAATTTATGTTATCTCCCCCATGATGATTCATAAAATCGTACTGTTTATTATACATATTATTACGGACATCTTTAATGAGTCACGTAACACTGGCTTCTTCCCATCGACTTGGAAACAATCCCTGGTTACACCAAATGTGCTCCCCCCTGATCTTAATATGATTTCCGTCCCATCAGCATCTTACCTACGCTTTCAATAGTGTTAGACTATATTGTTCACAGTCATATCACTGAGTATATTCAGAAAACAAATAAACTGGACATGTTTCAGTCTGGATTTCGCCAAGTCCATAGCACACAAACGGCTCTCACTAAAATTTCTCAAGACATCAAGATGGCCTTAGATACAGGAGATGTGACTGTACTCATTCTCTTTGATTTCAGTAAAGCGTTCAATACAGTGGAATTTTAGAAGCTAAATTATCTGCCTTCTTTTCATTCTCCAGACCGTGCATCAAATGGCTGAGCTTCTACTTGCGAGGACGCACCCTATGTGTCATTCACAATGGAAAGTTTTTCCCAGCGGAGTGCCTTAAGGCGGTATTCTTTCATCATTACTCTTTTCCTTATTCATCAATGACCTTCCAAATTCCGTACTCTCATCATGCAACCACATCTCTGCCGACGACTTCCAATTGTACTCTTCCTGCGCTCTATGTCAACTCAGCAACAATATACATTTACTTAATAATGAACTTCAAAGAATCCGACTGTGGTCACTAAACAATAATCTGATAAGATAATTTTAACGTCGAGGCCAGGTGATGTGTCATACCACCTCTCTATTTCATGATAGAACAAATCCTTATCTATTTCATCTTTCACATTTGTAGGCGCATGTACATTAATAATAGTCAGGTTAAAGAAATTTGTTTTCAATCTAATAATACACATTCGTTCATTACTTGGTTTGGAGTCAATTATATTACATCTAAGGTCTTTATGTACAACGAAGGCGACCCCGAATTCTTTGATCCCATTCTCTTTTCTGCTGAACATTATAGTACAGTTACCTATATCCATAACACTATTCCCTTCTAATCGAGTTTCTTGAATTGCTATGATAAGCAATTTGTGGTCATGAAGCACACCCATTGATTTCTTTAGATCACCAATACAATTAGCACTTCTCAAATTCAATGTTTCGATATCCAGATCCATAATTCTTTGCCTCATCCGTTTTGTATTTAGTCTTGCATTCCGAGGTTACTCCTGAGGGTCCTTAATCATATTAATTTAAAGGCAAAAGGGGATCAGTCCATTGTTAAATTCCATTGGTAGTTTCACACCTAACAACCTATGGATTCGATGTTCGTTTTCTGCCAGTGTTTTCCCTTCCCTTAACCTTTAGGGATCCCTCCCCCTCCTACAAGGCAGCAGGTGGTAAGGAAATAGGAATAGTTGGGAAGATAGGTCGTTGAGGAACACACTTCGTCTGATACCTCGGCAGGGCTGTCGGGCTTCGCTGGCCCTGTTGGTAGCTACGCTACCGCCGGCATAGCTCTCTGCTTCTTTGGTATACACAAAACCTCGCCATTCGCACGGACAGTGCTTCATTAAGGTGGTGATCCTTGGGAGGGTCGAGAAGGGTTGATTGAATAAATCGTCGAAAACAAGAAATATAAGTGTAGAAAGTTTCGGAGTTACTGAAATAAATATTGAGGGTAAAACACCCCTACCAGAGATTGAATTTGAGGTTTATTACTTCTTGATGAAGTGTCGCATATTTAGTGTTCTAAATAAGAGAAATTTATTGCCTTCAGTATCGTTTAAAGTCGTGTAAATCAGTTATTTCGTTAGTGCATGTCCGTAATGCAATAAATCAATAATGGTTATTGTAATGGTAATGGACACATATATCAAATTATAAGAAAGAAAAAATTATTTAATAACATTTATTAACTAATTATACTTCTCAGAAGTAGGTAAAGTAACGAACTCAATATATCCAAATCAATGTCCTCCAATTATATCCACGCATGTACCCAATTCTATTTTCACTTCCGAAACTAACGCCAGTGAAGTCATGAGAATCATCAGCTCATTAAAAAACCAATTTTCAACAGTCATAGATGACATATCCGAGTTTATTGTTAAATTTTCGTCTCACGCAATATTAAACCCACTCATAAATATTTTTAATAGTTCTTTATCGAAAGGGATTTCCTAAATTATTAAGGAGAGCTAAAGTGAAACCTTTATACAAGAAAGGTAACAAACTTAATATTGGAAATTACCGACCAATATCTCTACTACCCACTTTCTCAAAAATCCTAGAAAAATTGTTCTACAAGTGTCTTCTAGATTTTTTTTAAAAATTACATTCTCCCTGACGATCAACACGGTTTTAGGAAATCCTTTTCCATTACAAGCGCCATACTTTCTATCTTAAACGATGTTACCATATCTTTTGACCGTGGAGAAAATCATCAGGGTGTTTTTCTTGACTTATCCAAAGCATTCGATGACATCGATCACGGAATTCTCCTTTCCAAATTGCATACTTTAGGCATTCGTGGACTTCCACATCAATGGCTAACTTCTTATTTAAAAGATAAATATAAAAAAGTCGAAATATCCTATACTAAAAATAAAATACTTGAGCGTTGTCTTTCAGAAACAAAGCCACTTACTTGCGGAGTACCCCAAGGTTCAATTCTCGGTCCTATACTTTTTTATTGTATGTGAACGACATGTCATCATCCACATCAGATTGCAAAATGGTTCTTTTTGCTGATGAAACTAATTCACTATGTAAACACGCCAACGCTCAAAACGTTTTGTCTAACCTTTCGACTTGGTTTTATACAAATCGTTTCATTGTAAACACTGAGAAAACAGTGTCTATGTCATTTCTCAATAGTATCACAAAATCTTTACCCCATGTTTCTCTTTCTTTAAACGGAACACAATTAAAAACTGTTACGAATACAAAATTCTTAGGTCTCCATATTCAAGACGAATTGTAACGTTGACAATCTTAATTCCCAATTAAGCAAATTGTAGTACTCATTCCGAATCTTAGTTAACGTAGTTACTCCAAGTATTTCCCGTTTGCGTATATTTTGCAAACGATTACTCCCATTTACGTTACGGCATTACCTTCTGGGGCAATTCCGGTCAGAGTGTTCAAACTTTCAGAATTCAGAAGAGGATAGTTCGGATAATTTGTAAATCTCACCCCCGAAACTCTTGTAAACCTTTATTCAAGGAATTAAATATCTTAACACTTCCCTGCATTTATATTTATGAAACGGTCGTGTTTGTTAAGACCGAATTACTGAAGNAAAAGTCTTGTTCACAATACTCACAAAAGTAATAATGTTCATCGCCCTAGTGTGTCAACCACTAATTGCTAAAAAGGGCCATATCATTTGGGAATCGTTCTATTTAATTCTCTGCCCAAGAATATAAAAGATAATACGAAATTGAATCTCTTCAAATCCACGGTTAAAAACTACCTCCTGCACCAGTGCTTCTACGATGTAAAAGAATTTATTGATTTTAATAAAAGTTAAATTTGTCTTGTACTTTATCACGCCATTTCTATAGTACTTTTTAAACAACTTATAACAATTTCAAAAACTATTTTCTTGCATGATTGTTGTGTCTTATGATTCATATTAATTTAGTTTTATGTGTACTCAACTTTGGCACGTTTGTGTACATAAATTCTGTACCGGACCCATCCTGGCCCGGATTTGGCTCCGGTTAAAGGCGGATTTCTTGTATAGGTTCTCTAGGATTTGTCGAGGGGCATGTTTATTGTAATAATAAATCGTGAATTTAGTATTATTTCAATTCTTACGATTTTTAAACACTATATTCAGAATAATCTA
The DNA here is from genome assembly GCA_002313205.1 of Laupala kohalensis. Classification (NCBI taxonomy): domain Eukaryota; kingdom Metazoa; phylum Arthropoda; class Insecta; order Orthoptera; family Trigonidiidae; genus Laupala; species Laupala kohalensis. The sequence continues at coordinate 761,229 of NNCF01126791.1, forward strand.
TAGTTCAGTAATAATTTGTACATGTAAATTTTTGCGTGAAATTACAAACATATTGACATTCTATTAGTATTGTAACTCGCAGCTAACTTTTTAACTTATCTAGGAATTTTTGCTGAAATTTTTGAATTCGCCTCTGCCTTAGGGCCCTTGATCGGAATTGATGGGATGGTCCCTTGCTTGCTTCCGGAGAGTAAATTAGTTTATTGTCCTCCACGTGGTCATANTCCGGAGAGTAAATTAGTTTGTCTTCGACGTGGTCATACGCAGTTTGACTGTTTTTTTACAATAAAAATTTATTATTATATAATGTAATAGGAAATTAATATATTACATTAAAATGAAAACTATTAGGAATAATATCTAAAGAAATATTAAAATAAACCATTGCCCATCTGAGGAGGTTGAGTATTTGAGGAAACGAGCTTGGGGGACAAAAGAAGGTGGTTAACGCGGGTAAGGGACAACCGTTCAAAGAGTCGTCTGAATAACATCATAAAAGTGTCCACACTGAGGAGGATGCGCTACGCAGTTGCTTGACTGCGCAAAAAGATAAAAGACTGCAGGCTGCAATAGCAGTATGGCAAAATTAACCCGGAATAGTCAAGACGCAAATCTTAACAATGGGAGAACAGGACGCTTTAGATATTCGAAAGGATAGTCTTTTTTAGTATTTCGAGACAAATCTTATAAGAACGAGCGAAGCCCTAAAAAGAGAAAGTTAGAAGCGACAGAGGTTTCCATGCAGGATTGCAAAAAGTGACTTAGCACATTACCGCGGGCAAGTTGGTCAGCTGACGAAGACAACGAGCAATAGGAATGATTGACAGGGAGTAATAATTAACAAGGGACACGTGAGCTCGCGCGAAGAATAGGTCGGGAGTTCTTTAGAATGTTGCGAAGTGTCGGTGTATGGGGGGAAAAGCACGTCGCACATGAGTATGACAATAGATTACAGAGGCCGCTGCTCCGAGATACTGGGATCCCGAAAAGAGGCTGGAGCCAAGTGATCATGCCTTGGCAGCCACGGAAATTTACGCAGTTTGTTTAAAAGGGGACCTTGCGATTCGTCTTGAACTGACATTCGTCACGAGAAAGTGACCAATCGAAAGGACATTTCGTGGAGTAGAAGAAACTCCATAATTTTCTTAAAGTACCACACGACGCGCGGAAGGGTGGGGTTTCCGTCGCTAAATTTTAGAAATTGGTGGGGAAGGTATGATATAACGAGAGGCGCAGAAGCGCTGAAAATCACTTACTGACTCAGCAGATGGAGAGGCTTTTTTGAGGATTATTTTTATTTAGATCTCCAGAAAGAACTAAAGTGTTTGTTCATTATCGTTACAGATTTCTTAAAAGCTAGCGTGCATTCTTCTTCTTTGACATCCCTGCACTCCCCCAAAATAACACAAAGACAACAATATTGGCGATCAGTAACAACATTTTTGATTTCGCCACTGGTAGGAATTGCTTAAGGCACATCAAAATTGAATTACGCTCAGTTATACATTTAATAGTACATCTCTTTGCTTTGGCCTTCATGAATGAAATTAATGTTTGTTTTTTCTTTTGTTAATGTCTTTAATTAGACCAAATTTGCATGACACTTGTCGCACACGTATTTCTTCTTCGCTACGCGCATTGACTAACTGGAAGCAGACTAGCTTTTATGTATTACCTTTTTCTAGCAAAGTTTGCAGATCAGCTTCGATGGTGTGGAGCAGGTTCATTGGCCTCGACGGCCCTTCGAAATAGTAGCTTTACGTTCTCCAGCACGTTCTATACCTTCATTCATTTGTGATGGTCACTTTCCCGGCCGTCGGAGTCCTGGCTAAACTGTCGCCCCGCCCTCAATTAGAACGCACCGCCATCAGGTATGTGGTCGCTCGTCTCAGGAACATGCGCTACTACCGAAAAGCGCCTTCCCCGTACGGTCTGGACTCCAGGTCCGTGTTTTATCGTCTGGAATTATTAGAAAGTTGGGTGATCGTTAATTAACTCATAATGATGCTCTGCTATTAATCCTCTACTGTTCTCAGAATTAATAACTCGAATATTTCGGAATATCGAAAGATTTGATACACTAACTCGCGTACAAGAACAGCAATCGTACGAAGTCAAGAGCATATCGAGTTGATCAGCGAATGATCACATTTCTGAATTAACCGTGAATCAAAAACTGAGTTGAATCTGCATCTCAGTTTCCAAACTAAATCTGAGTGGTCTCAGCAACTGCTCGGCTCGGAACATCATGAAAGACTGCTTGAACTTGAGAATAAAAATCGAATAAGTGAGTAAGTAAGTAAATAAGTACTTGATTAAGTACGTAAGTGAGTATGTAACTAAGTGTTGCTCCGCCCGCGATTATCGTCTTTTTATAAGTTCATCCCCACCACAAGATTCTCGTTCCGCCTCCATACCCCGGGTTTTGAAGACAAAATTCTCCGGACGGATACAATTCGCCCACACTCCCCCGTCTCCTTTGATCGACATTTTTTCGACATCTTTTCCCCACTTCTACGTTTCTTCCAGACCATGCGTATGTAATTTTTAATCTTATATCGCCTACACTTTTCCAAATGCGTCTCGCCTGAGACACGTGCGCCCTTACCTAAATAGACGTTAGATCCTATCTTAATCTATGGGTCAACATCCGGCATCAGAAACGATTCCTCGTGCGACTGTTTATTTCACATATCTTACTCAGGTCCCAGACGACAGACCCGTCTTTTTAATACCTCTGTCTGGAGTTATCTCCCGCCTTCCTTGGTCTTTTAACTTCTAAGAACTCTTTCATATCTTCCCCTCTTCTCACTGAAATTAATTGCGTAAACTCTAATTTCGTTTGGTCTTAATATGCTTCGTCTCACGTCGATCTTTGTTTCTCCTAATTTAAACTGAAATTATTATATAATTACTATATATATCTGGTCTCAGTTGTGTGTGAGAAATGGAATTCTGCTATTCAAATGTCAACCGCACCTGCATGAGGGGCACTGTTTTAAACTGACGAGGTTTTGGTAACCGAGTGTCTCTCAGGATAAGGAATCCCTCTCTATCATGCCAACGCTCTGGAAGGCGGATGAACATATGGAGGTTAGGGCACTTAATTGCCCTTGATGTAGGAAACGACCTTTAAAGCGATACCTCTAAAGGACCCAATAATGGTCAACATAAATGACGTCAGCGGCGAATCTGGCGCATGAACAACTAGTGTAGCTTCAACGGCATGGAAGGCGGATGAAGGTTGCTGCAGTTCGGGACCCCTAGTCGCAGTAGTTGCTATGAAACTGGGCCAACGGTTTCTATCTACAATATTGTGTTTGTTGGTGAGCAAGAATATTCCCGCGTTAACAGATGTCACACACAGGCGTCTTTTGAAGAATTGTATCATGCACGAGTCCAAGGCCTTCGGTGATCGGGGAGTTGTGATGGGAGCAGGATTGTGTTACCTGGGAGCTTCCAGCATCAAACTGGTTCGTAGGTGGCGTATGTGTAACCTTTGCTTTGCTCGAGGATGGGCTGCAGAGCAATTCGTATGCTGCATTAGTGTCTGAGCAGATCTATTTAGGATCCACTCTGCTTACACTGAATGGAAAGGGGGCTAAAAAAGGTGCTCTAAACATTCTCAACCTAATATCTCCCGACTGGATAGCCGCGTCCAGAGAGTACACCACTTGCGGTCGATCCAAAACCAAAATCAAAATGAATTTTGGTACTTGGAATATACGTACTTTGATGGACAGTGACACAGGTAATTAACAACAATGACAAACCGCGATCGTAGCTCGTGAACTGAAAAGGTTCAACATTGACATAGCTGCCCTCAGCGAAACAAGACTTGCAAACGAAGGACAACTAAAGGAATACAGTGGATGCTATACCTTCTTTAAAAGAGGGAAGGACTCGAATGAACCTCGTATCCATGAAGTTAGGTGTGCTATCAAGATTGAAATTGCTGATCATCTCGATGAGCTGAAATGTGGTATAAATGAAAGGTTTAAGTCCCTTCGCCTTAAGCTCACTTATAACCAACGAGCTACAATAATTAGAACATATGGTCCGACCCTCAGCTCTTATGACAACCAGAAGGAAGAATTTAAATCTCAACTCGATGTGCTTCTAATAACTATACCACAGTCAAATAATATTATCCTCCTAGGAGACTTTAATGCCCTTGTAGGCAGGGAATTTGGCATTGTGGTATGGTATAATTGGTAAAGAACGTGTTCGTTAAAGCAACTCTAATGGAACTCATCTCCTAACCAAATGTTCTAAGCAAAACCTCGTAATCACGAACACACTCTTCCGACAGAAGAACGAACTTAAAGATTTCATGGCAACACCATAGTTCCAAACACTGACATCTAATTGATTTCGTGATTGTAAGTGCCCGTGACAAACATCACGTATTCATCACAAAGGTGACAAATACTGACAAATGCTGACGACTGCGGAACTGATCACCGACTGATACTGTCTGTTATGGCTCTGCAAATCCACAAGAGACACAGGAGACAAAGAAAGCATTGAGACGTAGAGTTAACACAGAACGTCCCAAAGATGACTGAAATTACATCAAATTCTTGATGAAAAGCTACCACAGAATTATCCAGATAATGTTGAAGACCACTGGCAGACGTTCAAGTCAACAGTGCTCTCAGTCTGTGAATAATCGGTTGGTTTTAACACAAAAAGCATGTAGTTTGTTTTGACGAGAATGACCTAGAAATTCACTCTTGTATAAACGAAAAGAAAAGCATTCAATGTCTAGCAAAATAACCCTAAATCTACCTCCAAAAGGCAAATTTATGAAAATGCAAATGCTGAAGTCCAGAGGAAAATTCGGGTCGTGAAAAACCAATGGTGGATATCTAAGTCTCGCGAAATGAAGCATCTAGCAGACACAAATAAAACCCATGCTTTCTTCAATGCAACTAAAATTACATACGCTCCATCTTATCATGCAATAAATTCTATAAAATCGAAAGACGACACTGAACTTGTTAGAGACACTAACTCCGTCAGCTTTCGTTGGAAAGGAACATTTTGAAGAACTACGGATCAAAGACACACACGTTAATGACAAAATATTTACCCAGATTCCTCAGAACACTGTACAAAGACCAACTTGATAAAGCTCCTTCGCTATTAGAAGTGGAAATAGCTATTAGTCAACTCAAGAATAATACGGCACAAGGCATGTATAAAATTCCTGCTGAACTCTTCAGGGAAGGGAACACATCACTGGTTCATCACATACATAAGCACATTGACAAGATATGGCAAACAGGAACCATACCTGGTGATCTAAGGGATGACTTGTTAGCAACAATATTTAAAAAGAATGATAGGACGCAATGCGGCAGCTACCGAGGATACAGCTTCTTTGAGTTGCTTGCAAAATTCTCGCTAGGAGTCTGTTCAACCACCTGGTCACAGGCTAAAACGTCGTTGCCTGAAACTCGGTGCGGCGTTTGACCAAATCGAGGTACTACTGATGTGATTTTCTGTGCCATGTAAATGCAGGAGAAATCCAGAGAACAAGGTCAGCCTCTGTATATGGTATTCATTGATCTTGTTAAGACCTTCGATTCAGTCAATCGAGAAACTCTTTGGAGGATACTTTGAATAATTGGTTACCATTTAAATTCATACATATTCTTCTATTAGTGCATGATGATATGAACGGTATAGTCATTGACAACTGTGGAACCGTTTAAGAATCATTTAAGATCACATGGGGTGTCAAACAGGGCTGTGTGATTGCCCCCACACTCTCTTCAATATACGTTGGTGTCATACTTCACCAGGTCAAAGACAAAATTCCAAAGTGTGTAGAAATCAGGACGGAGGACTATTCACTCTTACCAGACCGCGATCAAACGCTAAGATATCTACTACTTCTATTCTTGAACTCCAATATGCAGATGATAACGTTATATTAGCAGATGATAACTCAGAAGACGGCCTTCAACGAGCATCTCGTAGAGCATGATATGCATTTAACGAGGTATTTGGAAGCATTGATCTGCATATAAACATTAGTAAAACGCAAATTTTATACCAACCTGCTTCAACCTGTAATGATGCCGCTCCCGATATTAAGATTAATTGAACTAGTTTACAAAATATTGAATATCTAGGCAGTCACCTATCAATAAAAGCGAACATTGACGTTGAAATCCAATATCACCTCAAATGTGCTTAAGGTCGTATGCGAATTAGGGTGTTTGTTAACAATAACCTCAGTATTCAAACTAAGCTGTATGCATACCAAGCTGTTGTTGTTCCAACTCTACTTTATGGTTGCGAACCTTAGGTTACATACAGAAGACACAATGTCTGGAAAAATACCATCAACATTGCATTAGGAGAGTCCTAGGAATAATACTGCAAGACAGTCGCACTAACGGAAGTGTTTTGGAGGAAGCTAATACTACCAGCATTGGGGCTCTCATAATAAAACACGAGCTACGATGGACAGATCATGTAGTTCGCATGCCTGAGTCGCTTCTCCCAAAACAAATCATTTATTGTCAGTTGAAGATAGGACAGAGAAAACAAGTTGGGCAAGAAAACCGCTATAAAGACGTTGTGAAGGCAGATCTAAAGACGTGTCGAATTGACGCTGCAAATTGGGAGGTTGTAGCATCCACCCGAGCAGAATGGCGTCGCCTCATCCACCAAGGGCATATATCCGAACTGCAGCCGAGAAAGCCTTGAAGCTGAACGTATGAATACCAGATGTAACAACCCTCAAAGACCAGTGGCTACCAAAGGCAATATGTCCCAACATTGTAGAAGAATATGTAGTTCCAAAATTGGATTATTCAGCCATGAAAGAAGTTATGTGTTTTGAACTTTACCTTTGAAATACAATCATACTTGTATACTGTGATAGCCTCATATATATTTTATGAAAGGAGGGACAATCCTTGCTTGAACAAGCATCGAGACATATCCCGAAATTTACAGGCGCCTGTTGGTGGTATTTTCCATAATAAGTTTTAGCAATTCTGAAAAAAGGTCTGGTGAGTTTCAAAATATTATGATGAAAGAAGGACAGTATTCTTTAGCGTCCAGGCATTGTGGAAAGAGGGAACAAATAAGTAATTGTGAGGTGTGACAAATCATAGGAAAAGTACGATGAGGTTGAGTTTTGTAAAATAAATGAATGGAGTTCTGTTCGGAGAACCCTTCGCCAGGAGAAGATTCCAATTAGTAAGCTGTTGATCCATGCAGGTCCAAATCTTGACAACCTAAGAAAAAGGGATAGAGAGGGTACGATGGTCCGCGTGATGATACAATAAAGATGTGCAAAGTGATATTTAGCAGACACATCAAACTTATGTGGTTGTTTTCTGAGGGCAATGGAGTGGATTTTTTCTTTTTAGATATGAATAGCCTATTGTAAGTATTGTGCGTCGCATATCTGTTTATTGTCAGCTGGAAGACACTTTAGGTAAAGTACTGACTCACATGCTGGAATAGTAAGTAAAGTTAAGATTTGTTATTAGTCAAAAAATAAATGCGTCACCAAAAATTGAACCAAATTTAGAAAAACCACGTGAATTAAAAATGGATAGGAATTGACTAGAGGGGATGAATGACGTCACTGCTGGGTAGAGCTAGTTTGCTTAATTTTGACAAAGTAGAAGGAATATTATTATTTCAGATGGAGCAGAGACGCTCCGTGATCAGAGCTGAACGTTTTATATCACTTCGAGATTATCACTTCGGGCTCAGTATGAGCACTTAGAGGTTTTATTCCAGTAGTACTTCGGAATCAGTATAATCAGGTCACTTCACTTCGCGATCATTAGTATGAGATTACTTTGAGATCATTAGTACAAGATTTCTGATTATCAGTCCCAGATGATTATTACTATTTCTGTTTTCAAGATCGTTCTAAGTTCGTTCTCTTGAGTTTCGAATTTATTTTAATCGAGTTTCGAGTTTAAGTTTACCGAGGATCAACTACGGTACCTTGCTTGATTCCTCATGTGCAAACGAAATCCCCTCATGTGTGAAAAAATTGTCATTTCTTGTGGTAGAATTAAAATTGAAGAAAAGTTAATTATGAACAGTGATTTCATCAGTACGATAAACGTTGGTAAAAACATTACAAATCTGAGTAATTTTGGACGGACTGAGTCCTTACAAATTGATCTTTGTAGTGAAATAGTAAAATGTTTTGTAGTAGTTAGTGCATTTTTTTGGAGAAAGTGAAAGTGGGTCATATTTAATTTGTATGAAGAGTAAATGACTAAACCAATGTTTATAAAAGCTGTGTTTCTTTCACGAAATATTAATGCATATTCCACGTACATAATGGATCGAACCCCGATCGAAATTTGTATCTCTTTATAACAGAACATCAATGTATCCCTGAGAACTCTTCACGAGTGGGCTAAATAAGTGCTTAAATAACTACTCAACCCGTGTTTTTAATTTAAAATTGAGATACAACGTGGAGCTGCCATTATTCAAATTTTTTAATAATATAATTGGCGCCGCAACGTGGTGCTTGCATTATTGAACCCTCATTAATTTTTATTATAAATTATAAAAATAATTAAAATTATCATTATTAATTATATTGTCTCGAAATATTAATTGCATTGATTTAAATTAAAATCATGACGCAAGAAAATCGTGAGATACATATTAAAAAGGGACCGTTGAAAAAGCGAGAGGGCTGAGCGTCGGAGAAGCCAGCGCTACGCTCCGACAAAGGGAGTGGTAGTCATAATTGAAAATTGAAAGACAAAACTTTTCAAAAATACTGTGAATAAAGTAATAAAAATCTATTTCGAGGGAGACTTTTTTGCACAGTAACCCGCGTGGAACCGGAAGATAAAGAAATAACAAATATAATAGAAAACAGGTCAAAATTAGCCAGGGATCGCTTTGTAAAGATTTAACACAGGGCTTGGGTGAAGAAGCGTTGAAATATAAGGGAGAGGTTTTCAGGTCATTACGAGGCGGAACTCAAAACTGAAAAATAGAACCATAAAAATTGGAAGTTAAAGAGGTCGAGGACCAATTAAGATCAAATTAGTAGGCACGACACAGAACCAGGGAGCGAGAAGCTTCTGACGACGCAGTAAGTTAATAAAATATGGGAGTGACGGTGCGTGATAGTCATTAAAGATATGAGTGCGTGATCGAACATGAAGAACTAGGAGTTCTTTTGCCGGGCGACCAACTGTCACTCGACAAGGGAATATGCGACGCAAGAGCAAGGATAAAGGACGACCCGGGACGCACTCTCGAGACACGATGTTCCCTAAAGGGGCAGGGGACCATGTGGTCACGGCGTGGAGTCGATGTAAAGCTACAAATGTTAAAAATAAGGCAGTGTAATTCGCCGAGGATGTAATATATGTCACTAGCCCTCAGCCAATCGAAGGGACTCTAAGTGGGGTACGCAGAACACAATAATTGGCTTAAGGAACCACGTGAAGTGGGGATGGTCGTGACGGACTCTTCAAAATTCTGGGGAAAAGAGGGGATGGTTGTTATTTAATTAGGTGCGCGGAAGCACTGAGATTAAAGACGTACAGAGATACTGAGACTTAGAGACAGATAGATCGAGTGATAGAGAGATACAGAGCTGAAACTATTTAGAATTTCAGACTTACGTTCTTCCTGTCAGAGCTACTGAGAGACATGCTGATTGATCACAGTCAGATCCTACGGCTAAGTGAGTTCGCACTTAAGCTATGATAACTTACGAGTGCAATCTTCTTCAATCATTTGTTTATTGATTGATTTTAATTTTCGGAATTTATAAAACTTTGGCTTTTAATAACGAGAGACTCAGCATCGCGTCAGATGGCTAGCGAGTTATTAAGTCGATAATTAGTAATGTCTTGAAAGAGTATCTCGTGACGGGTTCAGTTCGCGATCCGTAAGTTGAAGAATCGGAAGCACGGCCATGAACTTGAATTAGGCCACGGGACTTCTGCGAGCTGACTGGTGACAACCATGAACTGGTTTACGAGAGGCGGCTGTTTCCATAGCTGAGAAGACGAGTCAGTGGTGGCGACATGACAACTGGTCATCGAACTCGGCTACAAGATGGTGCGACCCCGCACTTTGGAGAAAGGCAGCTCAACCTCTTAACATATGTCAGTAATAATGGTACATCAACATAGCTTGCTGCGTCCAGTTCCAGGCAGATGCGAGAAGTTCGTCATTAGACGTGAGTAAGCGAGTGCGTCATTACATTGGACTTTGCATAAACGACAGTAATGTCTCATCTGTTAATCAAGACAAATTAGCTTTGTTTGTCAACTGATATGAAGAGTATATGATAGGGACTTATTAATAAACCCACATCACCATGATAAAAATATTGTAAACATAAAGTTTGTGTTGTAGAGGATTGATAAATGGGATAGTGTGAGCAAGTGTAGAGTAGCGATGTTAGGTATAAGAAATGTAGTAGTTAGTCCATTAAAACCTGTTTTATTTAAGAAAAAGGCCGAACCCGGCCCGTTATAAATCCTTCATTATTAATTAAGAGTAATAAGAGTTAACTACTACTCTATTATTTTATTGATAATAGTGTTGATGGTAGTATTATCCACTACACAATTCTACTTGTTTTACAATTGACGCTCCAACGTGAGGCCTGATTTAATTAACAGGAATAAAATCGATGTTTTAATCAATAAGAGGACCTTCAGTCATTTTTGTTTGGTATTTTGTTGGTAGTGGTTAGGTTTGTCCATTATTATAATATTTCAGTTAATTGACAATTGGCTTTCCGAATGTGGGGCTCGAGATTAATTAAATATGTGACGTAACCACTAGGATATTTGTTTCATATTTAAATAATGGCCGGTATTGTTACCCACTACACTACCTTCAATTACGTCACAATTGGCTCCTGATCGTGTGGTCTACCGTACCGAACCACCTTCGTGTTACATCACAATTTACTAGCCCAACGAGGGGTTTGATAAAATAAATATGGTGGTAATTATCAGCCGGACCACTTGGCGTCATGAATTTATTCATTTCAATCAATTGAGCAATTAAGG
>NNCF01126791.1:772447-834694 GCA_002313205.1 Laupala kohalensis
ATCATCCATTTTTGTTGATCATTTTCATTGTCAAATACAAAAGTCTTCAAAAATATTGCCAAATACTTTAGAATGTACACAATGGCTTGTGAACAAGAAAGTCTCATAATCAAATATTTTTGTTTTGTTTGGATTATTATATTTCTCAATTAAAAAATTTGTTCCTTTGAATTTTCGTTTTATGACCTTTTTATTTTCATTTTAAGACTCTTTAGTTTATGTGATAAAATGTTGAAGTACTTCTTTATATGTACATAAAACAATGTATTTTTAGAAATATTTTTTTATGTTAATTTTATTGTAGGTGAGGCCACAACACTCCCATGAATTTTCTGATGGACAGCGATCTGTAGTTTTCCAACAACAAATTTGACTGAGGAAACCATTCTATGACAGAAAAATGGGTATTTTTGTTATTTATGCTGTCTTACTGAAAAGTCCGCAAAAGATACACGATGAGCACTTGCAATATTTGATGGATTATTATGTACGGGTTTATAATGTTACATTTGTATCTGTACATGCTCCTAGAGAGGAGAAAGTGGATGATGTAAAGGAGATTTTCTACGCTGAAGTAGAGTGTCATCGACACTACCATCATATGACATGAGAGACATATTGCGGGATTTCAATTCCCAAGTGGGCAAGGAATGGTTTGTGCTACCAGCATGTGGACCATATACCATACACGGAAATACTAACAAAAATGGAAGAAGTTTAGTGGATCGAGCAAGTGGTAAAAACCTTGCGGTCTCAGATACATGGTATCCACACAAAAGATGTCACATAGGGACTTGGAGATCACCTGACAGCTGATATTTGAGTCAGATAGATCATGTAGTGGTAGACAGAAGACATTGTAAGAATTTAATGATGTAAAAAGTATGAGGGGAGCGAAGATACAAACGGACCATTTTCTAGTAAGGGCCAAAATTAATTTGAAAATTCGTAAAACACCAAAAATAAAGAAACGTGAAATAGGGAAATGGGACGTTAAAAAATTAGAAAATAAGGAATACAAGGAGAAATATTGTAAAGAGCTAGAAGACCCACTCCTGAAAATTAATGATGAGAATGATTCAAATGTAGAAAAGATGTGGAGTTATGTAAGGGGAAGCATAGTAGAGATATCGGGGATGGTGCTAGGGAAGGAGGGAAGACCAAATAGAAATGAGTGGTTTGATGAAAAATGTGGAAAGGCTCTCCATGAAAGGAATATGGCTTGTGAAAAGTTTAGGAGAAGACCGACAATACAAAACGAACAAACATATAAAGGAAAAAGAAAGGAGTGTAACAATCTGTATATGAAGAAAAAGAGACAAATGTGGGATAGTAAGATGGAAAATATTAAGGAAAAGTACAATTGCGGAGAAGCTAGAGAATGGTACAGGGAAGTCAAATACATCAAGAATGGATTCAAACCTAGAGCAGTAATCATTAGAGCGCATAATGTAACAATTCTAACGGAGGGAAACAAAATTTCGAGTAGAAGGGCAGAATACTACGCGAATCATTTTAAATACAAAGAGGATGTAAGTAAGAGGGGATATGAGAAACATAGGGAATACCAAACAGCGGAACCAGACGTAGCTCCACCATCGGTACAACGAATAAAGAAGCTGTAGCAAGCTTGAATAGTTGTAAAGCGCCAGAATGCTATATAATTCAGAGTGAATTGTATAAATGTGGTGGGGATGCGATGATCAAAGTTATGCACCAACTAATTACGAAAGGTTGGGAAATGGAAGTAATACACAGGGAATGGAAATGTGGAATTATTAATCCAATACACAATAAAGGGTAGGGAACGTTGTGTGACAATTATAGAGCCATCATCGTACTCTGCACAGGCACAAGTGTTGTCTATAATAATGTGTTATAGACTCAAACCATACGTAGATGAGTTGATTCGAGAGTATCAGTGTGGATTTCGGTCGGATAGATGAACAACAGACCAGATATGTATCATGAGACAGACATTGGATAAATGTTGGGAAATAAATATTACTACACACCATCTATTTATTGATTTTACGTCCGCCTACGGCTGTATTTGGAGAGAGGAAATGTGGGATCAGATGCATGAGATGGGAATACCTAAAAAGTTGCTAGGGATGTGCAGGCTAAGGAATGAAGGGAACCAAGCTAAAGTTAAAACATGTGTAAACCTATCGGAAGAAATAAGCCCTGAAACAGGATTTAGACAAGGAGATAGTGTAGCCCCGATGTTGTTTAACGTAGCATTGGAAATAGCGTTTCGTAAGGCTGGAATAGACTACCGTGGGAACATTCTGTATAGAACACACCAAATACAAGCGTTTGCGGATGATATAGTGATATCAGGGAGGAGAGTGGAGGATGTGAAGGAAAAATTCATCCAGTTGGATGAATATACCTCTAGGTTTGGTCTGAAGCTAAATGAAGCAAAAACAAAATTTATAACAGTCTCCAGAAGGAAAAATATCAATGATACCAAAATAATCATTGGTAAACATAAATTTGATGTAGTACAAGAATTTATTTATCTGGGAACGTTGCTTACAGCGAGAAATGAAATAAATAAGGAGATAAATAGAAGGATAACAAATGCTAATAAAGCATCTTTTGCTCTACTTCCATGAATTAAAAACCATATCGTGCCGCACCAAACCAAAATTAGAATATACGAAACACTAATTAGACCGGTGATTGTGTACGGTGCTGAGACATAGACATTAACAAAGGGAGTATGTGAAAGATTGAAAATCTTTGAAAGGAAAATTCTCAGGAGAATCTATGGAGGGGTTAAGGATAATGGTCAGTGGAGAGTACGGTATAATAACGAAATAGCGCAGTTGTACCAAGATACTGACGTTGTCACGTACATAAGAGTAAGTAGATTGAAATGGCTGGGTCATGTTAATAAGATGGATGAGAGCAGAACTGTAAAGAAGGTGGTAAATGGCCAACTGGATGGAGTGAGGACAAGAGGAAGACCAAGAAGTAAATGGTGGGATTGTGTGGAGGAAGATTTGAAGAAAGCAAGGATTATGAACTGGAAGTTGGCGTCAAAATACAGGGAAAAATGGAGGAGGCTTGTCGAGAAGGCGAAGGTCCATTTGGGACTGTAGAGCCAACTGAAGAAGAAGATTGTGTACAGGTCGTTTTTTATAAAAATCTCGTTAACAGGTTCTCTCATCTTTCCTAGTTCACCAAATAAAAGGATAGTGGATATTGTGCTAGTTCAAACGTGAAATACATTTTGAGTTCTAATTCTGTGTTCTTAATGAAAGTTCTTCTAAAAGTAATGTACGGGTTGGGGACAGTTCCTTACGCAACATCACGGTATGGATAAACCCTTGCATAGGAACAACTCTATTTTTCCTGACTCTACCACCTTTATTAATAAGTGGCAGAAAGATTGTAAAATAGTGATGTAGTTTATGTAATACATTTAACACAACAAAATACATCACTGCACCGTATCGAATATAGTGTTATTCTTCTTAGTGTTGTTTTTAATGCTACATTTGGACAAAATATTTATGTTTAATTTAAAAATATGCTTTTGAGGAAAATGGAAAAAATAAGTTATTTTTGAACTTTCACAGTATTTACTAGGCTGAATTTTAAATGCAATATGTTCATCTATATATTTAAAAAATGAATATTTGTTTATATGTTCTTTGTCCGTTCCTATACCATTCATCCGATTGTGAAGAAACTTTGGCAAATTGTTTTATCACAATCAGATGTTTCGCCCAAGAAAATGTCTGGCAAAAAATTAGTAAAATTGTTTTTATTAAACTAGTGGTACAAAACCATTGCACATACTTTCTCATATACGTCCCTCCGTCTGCAGCATTGAGTGAGAAAAAATTCTTTAGTGAAAGGGTTATTTGTGGCGTGGTCCTTTATATATTGATTGTCTTCCAGTGCTCTTTCATGCTCAAAGTCGCTAGATGAACATATTACTGACTTTTATTTGAAATTTGAAAGTAAAAAAATATTTAGAACATTATTTCAAAACAAGTAGGCACATTTAAGTCTTATAAATATTGTAAAAGTGTTTTGTAAATGTAATTTTTTTCTAGACAGAAATTGATGTATTTTCGTATCTGCAGTGCGTTTGTAGCCCTCCTATGAATTTTATCATTATCATATCTTTCATTTCAGTTAACGAAAAATGTATTCTACGTCTGCCTTGTCCATTTACACTGCTAAATATTAAAGTGTCTTGAAACAGTAAACCAATGTGTAAGTATAGCAGACAAATAATTTTACTGCGTCTGTATCAAACGTTCAACGCGAAATGCAGCTATTGCGGTTGTAATGCATACTAATTATACTTTACGTACATGAAATTCAAATAAAATTGTTGGAGAAACATTCAAAAGATAACTTTGGCTTTCATGTGAAGAACCCTTTGTTTCATAGTTAAAAATAGAGCACGTGCAGTGACAACAAGTAAATTCTACCGTAAATGCGAATGATATTGATTTATCCGTTTACTCAGAATTGCTGCGCACAGTCGGACGGACGTTATGCCAAGAACAACATTTTCAGAATCAGGGATTGTCAAAACGGATATATCCGTCGAAATCTCGCTTTCGAATCTTTTCACGATTACATCACTTTCTACATAATACGTATATATGAATTTAAAAATATCGATTTTGCAATTCAACTATGATGGTATCATTAACACTTTTGCTGAACACAAAGCGCGAAAAAGGAATTTAAATAATTAAAATTTCGAGTAAAAATAAATAAAATTGTTATTCAATCCAATGCGCGTTTTGTACGGACTTTACACAGAGATTTATTGAAAAGAAACTAGAACGTTGGATGTACTTCTTTACATTGAGGGAGGGCTCCATCCGATGTTACGTTCTGATACACAAGAATACTATCAAACCACCAAAATTAATGGATAACATTTTCATTGGATGGCAATGGCAGTGTGAGGAAGAATAAAGTTGCAAAAATATTTTAAAATTCACATGAGTAAAGCCGCGGGAACTCAGCTAGATTGACATAGAACGTAATGTACTTATTGATGTAATTTTGTGAGAAATGCTTCATTGTGAGTTATACGCAGGGAAACGAAAAATTTAAACTTGAGAGAAAAATGTTTAAATGTTACTTGAAATTGTACATGAAAACCTAACACGTAAAACACGGTGTAATTGTACATGCAATATAGCGAAAAAGGGTAAAATCGAAAAATATCCTATTTTTGTTTAAACAAATATTTTTGAACTTACGTAGAACCCATTCACAGGATTCACGGGAAAGTGTAAACACAATCTCTCATTTTCATCCTGCTTAGATTCGCCATCTGCTCACTGAACCGTTTCCCTTGGCTCTCCACTTCTTGAATGACTAATCTCCTCCGGGTTGTAAATGTCCATGTCCATATGAAGCAGTCATTCTACGCTGGAGATTGTCACCCCGATGTGGGGCACGAACACAATACCATCCGTTCCATCCGCACTGATTCCTTTTCCCCCTATCGATACTTTCCCAAGAATCACATTTTGGAATATATTTATAGTAAAATCTTCCTCTCACATCATATTAAATCCACTCACTCATATTTTTAATAGCTCCGTGTCAGAAAGTGTGTTTCCTGACGTATTTAAAAAAGTTAAAGTGAAAACCATTACATATGAAAGGAAATAAACGTAATGTGGGAAACTATCGACCCATATTACTATTGCCAAGTTTCTCAAAAATCCTGGAAAAACTATATGAAAGGCTATTAGAGAGACTTTTAGACTTCTAGAGACTTCTATGAGAGACTTTTAGACTTCTTATCGCACAATAATATTCTCTCAAACGATCAGCACGGTTTCAGGAAATCCCTTTCAACTAACAGCGCCATATTTTCTTTTCTAAATGATGTAACCAATTCTCTTGACCATGGAGATAATCCACAAGGTAATTTTCTTGATTTTTCGAAAGCATACGATGTAAATAATCACGAATTTCTTCTCTCAAAACTGCACTCATACGGCATTCGTGAATTGGCACATCAAAGGCTAACTTGAAAGTTAACTACTTGAAAGATAGGCATCAGCAAGTTCAAATTTCCCATGTTGAAAATAAAGTATGTCAATATTACTTTTTTTTTAAAAGACACTTACTTGCGGTGTTCCTCAAGGTTCAATTTTAGACTCCATCCTCTTTTTTCTGTTCGTAAATGATGTCATCTATCACGCCCAATTGCAAAATGGTTCTCTCTGCTGATGACACAAATCTACTTTGTAAACATGTCAATGCGCGAAAAGCTCTATCTAACCTCTCGTCTCGGTTTCATTCAAATCGTCTCATCGATAATACTGATAAAACAGTATCCATTTCATTTCACAATAGTGTAACGAAATCTCTACCTCCTACATCCCTTTCGCTAAACGGAACCAAAATAAAATCAGTCAAGATAAAATTTTTAGGGCTTCATATTCAGGACAAACTCAAATGGAATTGCCATATTAATAATTTAAATTCCAAACTAAGCAAATTGTGCTATGCATTCCGAATTTCAACCAACATTGTTCGGCAACACGTTTCTCGCTGCACATATTTTGCAAATGTATATTCTCATTTAAGATACGGCATTATATTTTGGGGCCAATCCACTCTGAGCATTCAAACTTTTAGAATTGAAAAGAGAATAGTTCGGTTTATATGTAAATCTCACCCCCGAAATTCATGTAAACCTTTATTTAAAGACTTAAATATTTTCCCTCTGCCTTGCATATATATTTATGAAGTAGTCATGTTTAATACAGAACTATTAAAATCCTTCCCCTGCATCAGAAGAAATAGTCTAGTTCACGAACACAACACTCGTAATAAGCCTAATATTCATCGTCCTGGCGTGTCAACAACTCTTTGCCAAAGAAGCCCTTATCATTAAGGAATAATTTTGTATCATTCCCTTCCCCAAAATCTAAAAGATATAAATAAATTGTAACTCTTTAAATCCGCGGTTAAAAGCTTTTTAATGTGCTATTGTTTCTATAATGTGAAATAATTTACAGATTTTAATAAATGAAAATGAGAGTTTCAATTTCTTAATAAATATTATTTTCCACATGACTTCGGATGATGTAAGGGATGTTAATATCTCTTGCACTTTATCACGTCAATGTCATAGTATTCTGGATACTGATTAAATTCCTTTTCAGGCATGTTGACTTTGCTCCTTTTTGTTTTTTAATAGTTTATTTCTATCTGAACGCAACCTTGGCACGGTTGTGTTCATTATCTCTGTAGGTCTATCCTCGTCCGGGTTTTACTTCGGTTTTCTCCGGGTAGTGGCGGATTTTTCTTGGGTGGAAATGTCGTTAATACGTTTGTTTTATTAATCTCGAATTTTTACTACACTAATATCTACAATTTATTTTGAAATAATAAATGTATAACGGTACATATTTATTAAATAATTTCTTTTGTAAATATTAAATCCGCCACGGCCCATGGGCCCTTGATCGGAATGTATTGGATGGTCCCTCACTTGTCTCCGGAGAGTAACTTAGTTTATTACTTTCCCCCACGTGGTCATACGCAGTTTGCATCTGCTTTTTTGACAATTCAGTTTATTATTTATTTATTATTCAATTTTCATAACGATATACAGCGTTGATTTGACATTTCTGTCTCTTTTGTGTATGAATTTAATTATGTAATATGTTGAGTAGAGGCAGAAGTAGACTGTACACATGCGCGGACGCTTGATTTTCATTTTGTTGACCCTGGAGCAGGGGACGATTCGCGTAGCAAGGGGGAGATTCGTTGTTGTTAGCTGGAACGTGCGAGAGTGGATCGCGTTGGAGCGAGCTTTTCAAACCTTCGGAATGTATCGTAAATTTGCATCTATCTTGTATTAATTAACACCACGAGGTGATTTGAGTGTTCGGTTTTATTTTCTAAGTTGTGGAATGTAATAATTCATGTTAGTTTGTTTTATTTATGGAAAAGTCGTGTTGATTGAACACGTGGGTAGAAGTAGAACGTTTAATGTAATGGGAGTCAAGTAGTGAAAGTTTGAACTACTAATACGAGCTTATTATGACTCATTGTGATTATGAATTATGATTTAAAGGAACAGGTCTATATTAAAAGATATTTATGATCAGAACTGGAATTTGGCGTATAATAGTACAAGTGGTGAGTGATAGTGAACTGCGCTGGGAAATAGATGGTATAAATGTAAAAGGTCTGTTAAGACAGAAGAAATGACAGCACGGCTTTCAAACCCGGAAGAGATTTTACTTAAATGGCTTTTGTTTAAATTGATCTTGAATTTGCTGCGAGTTTAACTTGTACGCAAGTCGTGAGAACACGAAAGATTTTCGTAAGACTTGGAAAGGAGGGAATAGTTAGGACCTTGAACTTGACCTATATTTGAGTCTCATTCATCAATTTTTTTAAGGAAGATGCTGGTGACGTACAGCTGAATTCAATGTCAGCCATCTGTACTAAGCAGACGGCTGTATTCGAGATGGACTGACGAATACAGGTGACGTGGTCGAAGAGTGGTGACTGTTTATGGACGACAATCCATTGTGAGTAAAACATTCTTATTTCGTCATCGAGAGGAAGAGAAGAAAGAAGAAATTTAAGTAAAGGTTGAGTAGAAACAAAACCATTGCAAATTAATGTGATTCTAGTAAATGCATGAGAAGTGTCGGGCGGGTCTCACTTGCAACTCCTCTGGTTGGCCTGGTCAGAGTTGCAGGCTAGCCCGTTACGAGGGGGAGGGATGAGGCGGAGGGATAAGGGAGTTGGTGGAAGAGAAGGGTTGGAAGGGGGGAAATTGTGGGGTTGGGGGCTCTAGTCTAAGAGAAACTCAGAGTGTGTGAAATCCATTTTAATACTCACACGGTTTGTAGCCGTGTACGAGCGTCAGAGAGAGAGCCGTGGTCCATGGTCGAAGTGCCGCAGTAGCTCAGGCTGGGTGCGACGCGGGCCGCTCGTGATTGGAGCGGAGAGACTGGTGGTCCCCCGTTCGAGGGGGGTCAGCTAGGCGGCGAGGGCGGAGGTAGTTCCCTTGGGGCGTCACCTGCTGGCGACTTCCACGGCAAGGTGCTATTTGTCCACCCTCTCGGTCCTTCTACTGTCTCCCCACTGTCTCTTGCCTCTCCCTTTATTTATTATTTGATCATACGCGTCACGACGACCCACTAACTCAGCTCTATCTCAGCATTGCATACTCGACCTAGTTAATACGCTGACGGGTACTTACAGCTGGTGCCTTCACGGCAGAAGGTTAAAATTATTTTATATTTAAACAATTTATCCACACTATGGCAAAAGTAACTTTTAATTCATGTTAAAATTCTATGAAAATTTAACCAAACCCATTTCTTTGCTTATTGTCAATTAAATTTGTTGTTTTTTAACATTGTTCCTCGCACCAATATAATTTTCCTTATCTTCTATGTCTATATGTACAAGATTAATCGTAGTGTTTATTATCACACTTTAGGCACACCTGCTGGGTCGCACTGCTCTCAATTCCTATTTCCCATTGTAATACATCTTTTTAGATACAATTAGAAATTTTAATAAGCATGTAAAAGAATAAAAAACTCTTGTTACAAGATGGAAAATTCGTAGTACTACTCCTCTGCGAGATGAAAATTTGTGAGACTAACATCATTTGTTATGCTCATTGTGAGAGGAAAATTCGTGAGACACACTCTTGACACCACTTGTCGCGACTCTGTGGATCAGATTATGGGTAGGCCGAGAGCTGTTTCTCGGAGATCGCACAGATTGAGAGGGAATGGAAGGGTTGACTTATCCAACTGAAACTCAGAGTAGTGATCAGTCCGTTTACTTGTACTAACAAGGCGGCTAAGACCCGCAGAGAAGTGAAAGCTGTGGAAATGACGTAGGCATTGTTCTCCAGCTCCATCACGGAACCAAGATTCGAACTCTGGAAAATATGACCCTCAATCCAGTACTTCTATAGGGAATCGCCGCAAATGAGTATTCTTATCCCTATGAGATCACCTCAGAGGTCTGTGGGTCTCGCAAGTTGAATGTCAATAGTAGATGCAACAGGGTGGCGCATTTGGTAGCGTATGAGAGCGCTAAGCTGATTGTTCCGGATTCGAATCTTGGCCCGTCTTCCATTTTTAAGTTCCATAATTTTGCAAAATTACTAAATAATTTATCAAGGCCTGTACCATTGTCCGGAAATAGTTTTCGGAGTTCCAAATCTAGCAACTTTACTATATGTCCATAGTTTTGTAGACCATAGACGTAGTGAATTGCGTTGGCCGCAACTCATGCAACTAACCGTGGCTATACCGCGCCACTGGCTGTTTTACTTGCTGCTACAGTATATCGCTATTGACACAATTCGTACAAATAATCGCGCCACGGTGTTCTTATTAGCAGCACAAATTGTGGAAATAATGAATCAATTTACGGTCATATAATCAACCATCTGACTTGTAAGAAAATTAGGAGTAAATAAAATCGTTCAAGAGACGGTTTGAAAACACGAGCATGTCGTTCTGGAGCAGGTGGCGTATCGCTACTGCATTAGACACGAGGGTAGTCTGACGATGCAGGTGTCATGTAAGTATATGAATGACAATCTGAATTAGGGTAATGATATTTAACGTAAGATTTTAAATTCAAATGAAACTCTGTGTATGAGATTGAAATCGTCCACGAATTCTTTAATGATTCAAATAAACTTAAATTCGAAAATTTGATAAACAAACCCGTATGGAGTGACATAAAAACTCAAGTGGAAATTTACTTACTGAGCACTTCGCAGTGTAAATGTAATATTTTGAATTCTTCGATTAAAAACTTCTTACATTAAAAGAAAATAGGACTGAATAGAACTTACTCGGAAATAAGACGGTTGTATATTGTCTTTTTTATCCCAAAATACATATCAACCTACATATCAGCGACGTAGTGTATCGCTATTCACACAACTTGTGGAAATAGTAAGCCCGCAGTGGGTTCTCTATTCTCACAAGTTGTGCGAATATCCACTTCGTATCTTCTTACCCTGAACTGCAAGGGTGCATGAAGCTAATCGTGAATTTAAGCTGCATCGAGAGCGCCACTTTTTACATTAGCGACCCGAAAAACTATGGTATCAACACGAATATCTATCATTTTGAATTTTCCAATGGTGACTGAATTTAGATTCACACGTTATCTGAATATCACGGTATCAGTTCAACGATGCCGAAAACTCGAGTCTGATGTAATTTTCGATAATTTGTACTTTGCATTCCCTTCTCAAGCGGTGCTAGGAACGTATGTGGAATGATCATGAACTTAGTCGTCATCAGGAATATCACTATTAGTTTCAGAGATCCCGAAATGATCTCAACATTACTATCTATCATTTTCGTTTACTTTTCATTTCATTCCCTAATCTAAGGGTGTTTATTCCTTATGGTGGTGATTGTAGGGAGTGCCACTCTTCTTTCCAGAGGTCCCAAAACTGATTTATTCAATACGATTATTAATTGTTCTTTATTATTTTTACTTGTCACCATATTCCTACCCCCTAGCCCACGGGTGTTAAGGACATATCATCTCCCATGTGGACAGATTGTGAACTTAAGCAGTTTTAAGGGCGTCCTTATCCATCTCAACGGTACCAAAACAATGGCTTCCAATCTAATACCGTTTTCTTTCCATAATTTTTACATTTAGCCCTATTTCCATTTCGTCCCTCGGGGTGCCAGGGTTGTCTTATCCCCACTGTGTTTGTTAGTCAGTCATCCGTTTACCGTTTGTTTAAAATTACTCCAGGCACTCTTGAGTTATGGTGGGATTTTACTTTTCACCACCTTCGGGGTTGATTTGCGTAAAATGGTATGATAATCGTTTATTGTCCTGCATATCACACATACTTGAAAAATTTCAGCTCGATTGGAAATATGGAAGTAGACGAATATTCAATAACCAATTTTGAAACGAAAGGACAATATCATTCACTATATGAACACGTAAGTATCGTCTACGGACGAAGTAATTTAAATAAAAAGCTTGCAAAAATGTAGGTCTCTAGTTTAAGTGTGAGGTAACAAAGTTTGGATTACAGATAGTGTATAGAATAATATATGAAACTCTCGAAATCCGGCAACTTAACATTTCTATTTTAAAGAATATCTTACAAGTTCACACAAACTCTTAACTTAAAATGGTTCGAGTGTTTGTTCCCATGTAGCAGAGTAGTGCGTAGGATGCACATTCGTGGCGCGTATTTATCTGCTGAATTGCCACAGACAACATGCGCATTAGATGCACCGTTAGTGTCCCGTCTTGGAGGTGTCTACCAAGGCGTGGTAACTCGCTCCTTTAAAACGCGCTTTTTATGCGCTTAAAACGCTCTTGCTTTCTATGCTTAATCCAGTAGTAATATTTGCAGGGTTAAATTGAATGTTGATGAGGTGATGTCATTTCATTAAAGACAAAATATTATAATTTCATTAAACATTTATTGCAACAAATAATAAGAGGGTACAATTAATGTGACATTTGCCTCAGTCCGTTTATTACGAAGTTCAAAACCATGCTCTGCAATAAAAAAGTACACATAAAAGGATAGTTGTCATCAAAATAAGTACACTAAACACGTCCACAGTCGACATTTGTATTAAAATATATACATTTTAGCAGCAAGATAACCAACCTCAAATGAGGTTGTAGTTCTTCACAATTAAAGAATTAAAATGAAATGTGTCAGCATGATAAAGGCATAATATTAGACATGGGCACAATATTAGTACGCTCCATTAATGTTAGAATTACCACTGAATAAGGGTTGTGATAATACGGCCAGGCACTAAAGGAATCTTTTTTTTTACACTTGCTTTCGCCCCATATCCATAATAAGCAATAACAAGGATACATGCGCGAAGACGCCAACGCGTCATTGCATAACTTTCTGTTTTTGATCGCACACCCAAGTTCATGTTCACACGTGTACACACAAAACAAGTCAGTTCTTTCACTTTGACTTGCTTAGCCGTGGATACAAGCCTTTTATTACAAGGGTAAAAAGCTAAAACTGTGGGCTTGCTATGTCCAAGCACGTCGTCGTTAGTTACTCCGCAAAAGAATAGTTCGTTAGCAAGTCGGAATTTCTCAATACAAGGAAGCCAAACATAAAAATTCCGAATCAATGGAATAATAATAATACAAGAAATAGTATGAACAATAACTTTTTAGAAGGTATTTTGAATTAACTTGAACTTACGTTAAACAAATAAAAAGCGTCTTAACCGCGATTTTTGCGCGTTTTGAAAACCTTTAAGAACTAGACTCCTGACATTCACTTCCCGAAACCCTTGAATAAACTCTGGGGAATCTACAGAAATTATAATTCCAAAAATATTTAGTGCGTTTAAAGTACATACAAACAGCCATTTTTTAATGCGCATCGGGAATGCGCCACAAATGCGCATCCTTTGCGCTGCTCTACTACCTGGGTTTGAGTGGATTAGGGAATTCCTGCATCGACCCCATCAATTAGATTTAGTATTAAAATTTATATCGATGTTTTTAGAGGACTTCTTTTATAATTTACAAAATAAATTAAAAATATTAACGACTGTATTTTTATGGTTTGAATTGGATGACACATTTTCATTTGTTTTAATTTTCCAAAATGCTCTACGCCTTTACTCGAAGGTGATTCTCATAGACACGTGAATAGTACGTAAGTACTACAGTGGTATTTTGATTGGGGAAGTTGCATTGTCAAGTGATGCATTGCTTGAATTTGAAATGATGAAATTGGCATGATGAAAGTTAAGTAATCACCAACTGATGTAAGTTAAAAGCTGATGTGGTTTAAAGTTTCGATTATGCGTATTTAGTTCGTACATCAGCTGTACTGGATTCATAAAGATATGCCATTTTGTAAGGATTATATATAGGATTATATATAATATGTATATATAATTTTTATAGCTACAATCCAGAGAAATATTTGAATTTTCTTGGCATATCCTTAATATCAGGCTTCACAGTGTGAAACTGTTTTGGTCATATGCATTCTCTTTGCTTTGTCCTTTGATCTTTGATCGACGTGGAGAGATTTCATTAGTAGGAGCGAGTAGGAGGTATGATGATATATGGGTTGTCTGAAAGATAATACATTACTTTTCATTTTAGAAACATCAGTTTAGTTATTGTTCTTGATTTTTTAATGTAAGTGCAGAGATCAGTGTCATCGCAAAGTTGGTGAGAATGTTACATATGCTGTTCAATGAACGAAGCTGTACAATTTTCTTAACAGTTACAAAAGGAAGGATGTGATAGTTTGGAACTTACTTCGTCAGCATAACGTTTTCATGCTGATCGATCTTGCGAGTGAATATTGTTATTTCTTTCGTGTATTTGTGTTCTGGTGTGTGTTTTAGTAGATGTGGGAAAGACTTCATTATGATGCAAGGGGATGATCTGAGTTCTGCCTCAAGGAGCAATATTGTGGTGCAGGCATGGAAATCATTGCAACAGGTGAAAACTTTTTTATGCTTTTCTATTATTGAAATGTAGTAAGTTCAAATATTCCTCATGACTGTTCTTGTTAAAACTATTTATTTTCTCACTTCCCATCTGATTTTGACAAGAGTATAGAACTTCATTCATTTCTGTAACTTGATATTTCTAATTCAATAAACTTAATTAAGATCTCACTGTTTCATTACATTGTAATTTTATATCTGTTGTACATTTTTAATTACTACATTCATATGCTGGATTTCAACGAATAGGCTACTATTGTGATGGAGTTGAAGGAATTGAAAGTTAATTAACTGCTGATTCCCGCTCTTTTTTTCTTCTAATGAGATTGGTCAAACCAAACAAATGTTAATTCAAAATATAAATGTAATTAAAACATATCATAACATAAATACTAAATGTATTATTTTAATTGAAATATGTAAATGGCTTTTAATTGAAATATGATGTATGGCTTTTGTATTTTGCCATTTAGTACTTTTCGTCGATGTTTTGCTGTTGGATAATGTCACAATAATTTTTGTTGTATATGACTATATACCTTCTAACTTCATATTTCACTCATCCATCTCCATTTCAGTATTTCACTTAAATACAAATTCCTTCAATTACAGAGATATCAAAAGATTCTGGATGATGTTACTCCTTATTCTACCATGCGATGGGGCTTTGCTGCATTTTTGGAATTGTTGTTCCTTGGTAGAGTATTCTTACTTCAGGTAATGTATGCCTTAGTTTCTGAAGTTCATGTTCTTTATCAGGGTTTATTAATATTTAATGAATTATTCTCTATTTCAGGGATGGTACATAGTAACGTATGCCTTGGGTATTTATCATCTTAATTTGTTTATCGCATTCCTTTCTCCAAAAATCGATCCTGCCCTTGATTATGATGGTAATTATTTTATTTTAGTGGTCATATATCTTAATGAAATGTTTTATTATTTTGATCTTGATATATGTTATCATCTTCCAAATCTGTTTTAGTACAATCATGCTAATATTAGATATTTTATATCGTGTGTGATTGTTGGTATTAACTATTGAGTTCACTCTACAACATAATGTACTATGTCAAATATCTCATTGGCATATCTATAATATCTTGTTGGCGTATCAGTAATGTCTCATTTTTCAACATAACTGGTGTATGTTACCTCTTTCATATTTTTTCCCCTTCAGATTTGAGATAATTTGAAATTGATCTGTCCTTGTTTATCCTCAAACAAATCTTGAGGCCAGGTGGAGGTTGTGTACGGACTTGGGAGTCGAGGCGAGTGGTGCAGTGGATAGCACACATGCGACCAGAGCAGAGGGTCCCAGGTTCGAGTCCCAGTCCGTCGCAATTTTCACCTGGCTGTTGATGTTGCAAACACTCCTCCACGAGTAGGTACTCGGAAGTTGTGAGGTAAAATATGCATCTGACGCGTAGGTGCGCGAAAACTGGGCTCAAGTGCTACCAGCATTGGAGCCGCCTGTGGTCACTTATCCCGTGAAGGGGGATGTGACCCAGGTTCACTGGATCAGGTGGAGGTTGCGTACGGACTTGGGAGTTAAGGCGGGTGGTGCAGTGGATAGCACACCTGCGACCAGAGCAGGTGGTCCCGGTCCGTCACAATTTTCACCTGGCTGTTGAAGTTGCAAACACTCCTCCACAAGTAGGTACTCGGAAGTTGTGAGGTAAAATCCTGATTCACTTCTTTGAAATTCAACGGGTTACTCGACTAATTTTGTGCATGTTCAAAATTTTATTTTAGCGAGTTAATATTATTGAGCAAGAAATAAAAAGTTACTTGACTAGTTCTATGGGCCAATTTGTATGATTTCTTTACATTACATTTGCATTATTTGTTTCAACTTCATTGTATAAAGATTTAAGAAGCAATGTCTTATTAATTTTTGTATCAGACCTATTTAGAAATAAACTTGGGAGTGTCACCGGTTTTCTCAATTACTTCAATTCCCAATTGATCAGGAAATGTAGTATTGTGTAAGCTCTGGAAGATGTGTTTGTATTAATTTTAATTTTATTTGTTATTTTCTACTTAATATTTGGGGAAATAAGAATTTGAGTACAATGTAAATGGGCAAATAGTTATTTAAGTTTGTTTGAAATGGTGGTTTTACATTAGAAATGTGTGGTTTATTTCAGCTTAAATCACATTGCAGATGAAACTCCTTATTGAAGAATAACATTATCTTCTTTTCTTTATTTGATATTAATCTGCATAATCTTAACCTTAGCCATAGAAGTTTACCAACTTGGTTCTTTTTTGAAAAGATAGAATCCTTGTTATTGTGGTTTATATTTTTAGTGGGTTTTGCTTTTCTAAAAAATTTTTTCTAGATGAAGGACCGGAGTTGCCAACTCGAGCTAATGAAGAATTTCGACCATTTATTCGGAGACTCCCAGAATTCAAATTTTGGTATTCTGTTACCAAATCCACCGTTATAGCAATGATTTGTACATTTTTTGACTGTTTTAACATTCCTGTCTTCTGGCCTATTCTTGTTATGTATTTCATCACCCTCTTTCTCATAACAATGAAGCGTCAAATAAAGGTAAGCTTTTCTATCTGTGTGGCATTTTAATTATAATAATAATAATAATAATGACATGGTGCTCCGAACTTTTAATATAAATTAACCATTTGAGCTGTATTTTAAGTTTCTGTGTAGTAATAATTGTATAGTAAGGAAGAGTTATTTTAAACGTGCTTGAATCCTTTTTTAAATTTTTGTTAGTGACAATGTGCTAGTGATGTGGTAGCACCTAATATACATAATTACACCTAATTACAGAGTATACCTTATAAGCTCATAGAACCATTAGAAAGAAGACTTAAAAAGAGTGTATTCCTTCTGGGAAATTCAAATTCACATTTTTGTTTGTGTCTCAATACTTTTTTATAAACATTTCAAAGGAAAGACAACCTCAAAATATTGAAACTTGGTCACTTTTTGGAAAAACTGTCTACAGTATCATTATAATCAAAGAAATATCATTAATTTCTGTGTCCTTGTTTCTTTTGTGGTACTTAAATATCTATTTCTTCAAGTGTATCTGTAATCTGAGGATAGTTGGTATGCTGAAAAAGTTCTTTGTTGGTGTACTAAATAGTTGGAGTCAGCGTGGCTCAGTGGGTAGAGCGCTGAGTTGCTGGCTGGATGGCCGGGGTTCAATCTCCGGTGAGGTGGGGATTTTTCGTCACACCTCAACATCCAGACTAACTCCCAGACCTACTCAGCCTGCTGTAAAATGAGTACCAGGATTTATCCTGAGGTCAAACCGGTTGGAGCGAGATGCTGACCACATCTCCTCATAGTGCTGAGGTCCAGTAATTGCAGAGTTCTACCCTCCGCAAACCTCTTGGGCACCTTTGGGGTCTGTTCAGGGATAGTTTGACTTAATGACTAAATAGTTAAGAATCAGATAACTCTTGCTGGGCTCTAATGACCTTCGATGTTGGCGAGCCCTAAAGCCACACACACCCACACACACAAAAAAAGATAACTCTTGCTTATAGTTTCCATGGGACCAACCTAACTATTTGGTCCAACGTCGTAGAAAAATATCCAGATGAGATATCGAAAAACGGCTTTTTTGCCATGATTATGGAAGGGACTTTGTTCTCGGAAATTACAAATTGATTCATTTTATGTGAAAAAAATTCCCTTTTTCGATGGCGAATTTAACATAATGGTCCTATCCTAACCTTATTCTTCGTATATCCTTCCGCGAGTGCTCCAACCTCCACCATCGCCTCCATCTTAACACTTACAACAGATTTTCTTGAAACGGAATCGCCGGGTCTAACAAACCTAACATCGCCGACTGTGATCGAACAGTTGTTTATAACTGTGACCGAACAATTGTTATAATTGTTCATGGCTCGCTGTCGCGTGCCATATTATAATTATCATACCCTAACATACTAACATAAACGGTGGCGGAGAGAAGAAAATAGTGCGGAACAATATTTCTTTATAACTACCGTAAATATGAAAAGAGAAGAATACGGCTTATATTTTCGGAACCGCAATAATATTTATAGTATCATGACATAAATTATTTTTTCGAACCCTTGTGGGACCATATTCTTAAGTTTGGCCTTTCCATGTATCAGTTGTTTGCTCAACGGATGTGAGTGATGACACACCTCCCTCAGATTTTCAGCTTTTTTTCAATTCATTTTATTTAATCTTTTGTTCCTTAAATGCCTTTCTGATCCTGTTTGTTTTTTCTGCATGCTCCCCAATGGGAGTTTGTCATTCCTCTGGATGTGATGTGAGAAGTATCACTTCGACCCCTTTGTTTTGTTACAGAGGGCATGCATTTTCACATGAGAAGTTAACATATAAGAGGAATTTAAAAATTGTTGAGAATATCCAAAAATGAAAAGTTTTCCTCGGATATTTGCTTAATTCATGTATCTTGCTTCACCTTGCCATTCATTGAAAAATGGTCTTGGTACTTCAAGTCATTGTTTTTAGGGTCACTATGCTCTTGAAAATAGCAGTTGTTTTTTGGTTTTTCTTTGTATTCTCATATACATTATGCATATATTTCTTCCGTGTACCCTACACATAGAGAAGATATGTGATAACTTTCGGTCAGGTGAAAATGACGATGAGACCTGGTCTGGATGGAAATGGTGTACAGTTGTGGAAGGCAAATGGCTGGTGTAGTGGTTAACATCTCTGCGATCAAACCAGATGTCCCGGATTCGATTCCCGGCTCTTCAACATGTTCACCTGACCAAAAGTTTTCTCATATGTATTGTTGGTGTCAATTTTTTTAAATTATTATTGAAATAAAGTGGTCATAGGAGAGAAATCTTTTTGATGTAGTCTGTGAAAGGAATAGCTATAGTGAAGTACAATTTTATGATTTCACTTGTACATTCGTACTTGCTGTAACATCTTGATATTAAGAGGGATAAACGTCAACATGAAGGAATTCATGTTTTGTTTAGATCTTCAAATAGTGATTAGGCTTCGTTTGAACAATTACAGAAATAAATGTTATAATGAGACTGAAATTTCATTACACAAAAGTTCATTAAATCTACTTGTAAACACAACATCAAAATACATAACTTTTTGAAGATAGTACCTCTTCTTAACAGATCAGGAATTTTCTAAATTAATTGCAAGGATTGTGATAAAGTTTGTATTGGACAAACAAAAATAAATCTAGAAATTAGAAAAATGGAACATTTGCAGCTCCTTAAATTCGGACAAATTAAAAAGTCAGCACTATGGCACATTTTTTTAGATAAAAATCACAAAATTAATGAAAATGTAAGATTATTGAAGAATGTTGGTGGGCATTTTGAACTGTTGGTTTGGGAACAACTGTTTATTCATCTATTCAAGAAAAGATTGTTTTGATGTTCTGTTTGAAAATAATTTTATTTCGAAGTTTATCCACTCGCTCTCCACCAGAGGACTGTTTGATCTGGAGTCCGCACTTTCTTATGATGGAAGCAACAGCTTCAGAAACTAGTTCATGTTTAAAAAAAGTAAATGGAGAGTGTGGCCGATGAATTATTACTATAATTTATTTAATAAAAATGTAGTTGCTTCAGAGCAGATGTGTTGTAAAACAAAAATTCCATAGGTGACGATTAAGCTTACTAATGTGTTTGACCAAAATCTGTATTGGTGAGTGAGGTGCATGTATAAGACAAACAAGACTACACTGCGTGAACACGGCTTCAATAGACACATGTAGGCATCGAAAGATAACAATGATGACATGAAATCAGTGGAGACAAAAAACTACATAATTGGTTAATAGTTGTGGCCTGCTATAGTTTCTTTTAATCAATCGCACAGAAATTTAAATCAGTTATTCATGTGCTTAAATAGCTAAGTCTACGAGTAATTTAATTCTCAATTGCTTGATGGTATTACAAACTTCAATTGTAATCTGTTTGTTGCCAATTTTTTTGTTTTCCTTACTGCTTAGTTCATTAGTAAATCTCCATCCTATACTCCCAAGTAGTTTTTGTTACGATTGGTGGATGATATGGAGGTGCCTTCCATATCATGTTGGTGCATGTTGTGCTTATTTTAAAAATGCATTTCTAGTTAAATTAGCATAAAGTAGTAAAAGTGGTCAGAAATGTGTTGATTGCAGTGTATGTTAGCATGAAGTTTAGTTTTCAAACGAATTATTACTGTATTTACCCGAATATAATCCCTCCCTTATTTTAGGAGACAAAAATTATGGAGGGAAATGAAGTTGAGTTATATCAAAGTTTTTTCTGAAGGGAAATGCTCATTCAAGGATCCTTGTGAAATGGTTCGCTCTGGTAACTATAATCATTAGGATTTTAAAATGAAAAGCTAACTGATGCAGTTGACATCGCCAGATCCACACGGACCTCGGCTTATTTCGAATTCTCGTGCCTGCTTTATTTCCATGTGTCTAAGCATAATTTAGAACTCGCAGTTTAAATTTAGCGTCGAAGCATCTTCGGTCGCCCAACTTTCGTTGTGTCGAAGATGATCCCAGTCTCTCGACAAAATCGTGTCATGGTGACGCCAATCTCATTCGTAGGACAACACTGACCATTGTTCGGTTTCCACTTCGAATGAGCGTCAAATTATCGGTCGTTGTTACGTTACATATACGATTGGTGTTCACTTCACTTCACTTGTTTTCACCCACGAAACTTGGAATGAGCAGTTTTCCCGCCGTAAACTCCAAATATAGTCCCCCGCGGATTTTTTTATCATTTTATGGAAAATTATTCTATATATTCGAGAAATACGGTACGTGTTTTGTAACCGTTTATTTTTATTTGGATAGAGAACAGAAGGAAAAATACAATTGGTTATAATATCGCTGCAGAAAAATTCGGAAATTATTAAAGGAAAATGTTGACAAAGTTTATTATCATTCAGAAAAAATGTTTTTGTTCGAAGTTGAAGAAATATACCCTTTTTTGTACTGAGAATTTAGTAGTTCTACTTTTTTAAAGCGGTAAAGCAAGGGCCGACTTAGTATCAAATAATGATATGTGCCTATATGACTATACTAGTTGAACTGTGTGTGTATTAGAAGTAACATACAGATTGGTATGGCTCAATTTGTAGGGTGTCCATTTTATGTTTCAAAATATGGTAACTACTCTTGCTTACTATACAGTTGTTAAAACTAACACTGTTCCAAAATTTGAGAAAAAATAATGTAGTTAGTTAAGTGAATGTTTATTATATGACCTTAATTATGGAGTTTTGTTTTTATTTTACAGCATATGATTAAATACAGATATTTGCCATTTACTCATGGGAAACCAAAATACCAGGGGCATGAAGATACTGGCAAGGTGATTAATTCTAAGTGACATTAAGATGAAACTAGGAGAGCTGATAAAAGGGTTATGAGCTCTGACCTGTATGTTTCTCCATTAAGTTGCACCTGCCCTTGGGAGGAGTATTAGAGCCTTTAGTGGCTTACTACTAGAAATGTTGATTTAACATTTTTGTGACTTGTGCAAGGGAGGGAATTGCAAGAACAGCTGGAACTTCAGTGAACAAAGCTTATTGATTTATGGGATCAGATGTTCACGTTTCATGCTTGCAACGTCATGGAGTCACCTAGTCATTGGTGCAAAGTCAGGCTCACCCTCATTTTATGTATTATTTTCATTATATCATTGCATGGCCATTATATTACTAATAGTATTCTCAATAAAAATGAATTAAATATTGAAAAATTTAAAATAAACAAACTCATGTGTTGTGTATATTACTTTTTTATTTTCAATCCTCATGAATCTAAAAGTCTGTAGTATTCAGGGGTGTATTTTCATTTTATTGTAGTCTGAAAGTGTTACATTGGTGCCTGGGGCGGTGAGAGAAGAATGAAGCAAGATTACATTTTTTCTGAAGGTAACTCTTCCCTGCGGGCCAGCAATCCGAGTTATCTGCTGTTTTCTCCCTCCCCAGTACTTGTTCATTGTTTTGTGGAAAAGGAGGGATGGAGCTCTGGGCAATACCTTGTGTCTGATGTTCTTCAAGTTCTTGAGGAGATGCAATAAGTGCTTCTCTTAATGCTTGTGTTGAGAGTGGACTGCCACTCCTCCTTCCAGTGTTGCTTGTACTTCCTAGAATTGTGTAATTGCCTTTTGTCATAAAACTACCATAATGGTGCAGTGCAGGTTGTGCTTGTTGACAATGACAGTCATTAAAGAAAGACAGTTCAAATAAAATGTCAAATTGTAAGAATTAAAATTCAACTATTGTAAATTTGATTTTTTGTGTATTTTGAATTTTTTGTAATATCTAGAGAAGGCTCTTAAGTAATTATAGTGTGTTAAATTTTATTATTATAGTTTTCATACATAAATTGGATCCTTTCCACAAAACCTGTATGTAGAATTGAAACTTACAGTTTATCCCTTTTTGGATGTTTAATAAAATTTAATAAATATGAGAGTTGTAATTACTATACAGTTTGTGATAATTCTTTCTTTTTAGTATTCACTATTTTATTAGTATATTTGTAATATTTATTTAATATTTGAAGGAATAAAATAATCGAATATATTTCATTAGAGAATTGCTGGACTTCAGAAAAGACATGATGCATTACTGCTGTTAATTTATCCTTTCAATAGTTTCATTCACAGTCTCAGATGATGTATGAGAAAAACAAAA
This sequence comes from Laupala kohalensis, assembly GCA_002313205.1. NCBI lineage: Eukaryota > Metazoa > Arthropoda > Insecta > Orthoptera > Trigonidiidae > Laupala > Laupala kohalensis. The sequence continues at coordinate 795,626 of NNCF01126791.1, forward strand.
TACAAAACTAGTGGCTGCTGCAAGTTCAAGATGTAACTTACTTTGTGAGATGAAAAAGAGTTGATACATAATAAGATTAAGATATCTCAATATCTGTTTCTTCTGAAAAATGTGAGAGGGACCTCTCTTCTGCTTATGCCAGCAAAATTTGTCTGGTTACACAAACAACCTTGTGGTGGATGGACAAATTTATGACAATTTTGCTAATGGAAATACAAATTTTAACTTTTATTCAACAATACTAAATAATTAAAATTAATTGAATTAAATCCTTTCTTAGATACAACATAAATTACTTGGGAATTTACAGTGGAGTCTCTACAATAAATTATTGTAGTAATTTGTTGGCCACCTTCACCACTTACCTTTTTTAAACGTGAACTAGTTTCGAAAGCTGTTGCTTCCTCCTCAGCTTCTGCTGACTACTGATCAAATAGTCGTGTGATGGCGAGCAGGTGGATGAAGTTTGAAAGCAATTTTCTAACTGAACTTTGAAATTGTTCTTGAATAGCTGAATGAACATTCATTCCCAAACCAAACACTTCAAAATGCCCACCAACATTCTTCATCAATCTTAAGTAAGTATAAGTGGAGTGTCGCCGACAAATAAGTACAATAATTTATAGTTTCTTAAATATTTAATGGTATTTTTGAAAGGACTAGTTTTTAATAATTTTGTCCTACCTTCTGGTTCATGTGTTTTCTATAGTACTTTTCTTCCCACTTTTGTATGTTTAATTGATTTTTGTATTCTGAATCTAGAATTCAAAGATTTAAACATTAATTTTTGCATATTATCTCCTGAAAAATTTCGTATCCGATTGGTCCTTGCAGATTCCTATGAGATTTGATATCATTGTTACATATGTTGATACTATTACATCAGTCTGGTATATGGAATAAACTATAGAAATAGGTACAGAAGTTACAGTTAACCCTCAGTTATAATTTAGAGTAGTCATAAAGTAGCACACATACAAAGCCGATGATGATAATTTATTAGTAAGTGAGATTTTTCTATAGTACTTTAGACAAAGTCACTGCATTTTAACTGAGATGTTGCAAAAATCGCTCTCAGTGAGCACCGTGAGCACTCGCAGTATGCAGGCTGTGGTAAGATGGGGCAGTTGCCCCACCTTAAGAGTTGGGGCTGATATCCAATTTTCCATATGGAACATTTAGTAAAAGAAGTAGTTGAAAAATATGTAACTAATCCTCTCAAACTATTGTTAAAAATTGATTCTTTTAAATGAATAACATTTTTAATACTAGTGTGTATTATTGAATGGCATTCAATTCTCTTTGATGAAGGGGGAATCCAGAAATCTTCCCTACCTTACATTTTGAGCTGGATATACCCTTGGTGAGAATACAAGACAAATGCAACATACACTCTTAAGTTTATGTGCTTATGAATGAGTCAGAATATTTACAGGACAACATACCTTTTTCCTCGCCTTTGTATTAATAGAAGTACAAGATGACAGACTATGACAACAAGCAAAATGGGGGTTACACATCCCTTGCACCCCTAGAGAAGTGGATGACATGCAAAAATAATGGGAAAATCCTATATTAAATTCGAAGTCATAGTTTTCGGTAGCTTTGGGATGGATAAGGATGTCCCAGATAGTTTGTAAGTTAACAATGCCCACATTGCAGATAATATATCCCTAGAGTAGGGGTGGGAATGAAGGACAGGTGAACATAATAGAAAACGAGCGATATTTGTGTTGAATAAATAATTTTTGTACCGCTGATGTGAAGTGACAGATAGTACACGAACACCCTCAATAAGAAATAAACACCCTTTGTGTTGTGAGTGAGAAGGAATGAAAGGTAAAAATAATCGAAAGTTACCTATAATTGTGTTGAGGTCGTTGTTCTCGGGGCCGCTGAAATTAGTAGAAAATTAGTCCAGGAAAAAAGACGAAGTTTGAAAACTCGCATGAAATTTTGTACACATCTTAAGGTCATCATTTCAAATGAAATATCTAAAGTCCTCATCGATCCAACTTGTGCTTTTAAAAAAATTATTCGAGGTCAAAGGTCATGAAAAACGATTTTTCGAGAATATCTCTTCAGCGACGCGTTTTATCGTAAAAACAGTTATAATGAATTGTATAGATTACAAAAAAGGTTGCAATATGTTATTTCCTCCGAAGCATCATTTGTGAGCTAGCGCAGTTTAAAAAACGATGAATAGTGCGTTACGCCCATGATGCGTACAAGTGCGAGTACACGCGTATGGACTTACACTCCGAAAACGTAATACGCCCTTTTCTTTTTTAATTTTGGTCCATACTTATAGTGCTTATATTGTAAATATCAATACACTTTGTTTTGCATTTAATTATTAATTTTTGGAATTAGCTTGTTTGTTTATAGATATCTTTTAATATAGGAATATAGTCTATGATTGTGATTATAATACATTTCCAAACAAACGATTTCAAAACAAAATTAGCTTAAAAAGGAACAACAAAGTATAAAACATGATATATTTGTTTATAAATAACTGCAAATCAGAACTTTTTAATTTACGCAAACTACCAGAACAATGAAACGTAGTATGGCAATGTTTCGTTCTGTCACGTAATTTGCATCCCGTGAGTCTGGTAAGTGTTGGTTCTTGTGTGAAATTAACATTAAAATTATTCAATAATAGTAGTCCTTTTCACGCCACCTACGAGGTAGAGTACTCGGGGCATTTTTTTATCGTGATATCCCCTGGAGGCACAGTCTTCGGGCTGTTCAGACCAAAGAAGTATTAGTTTTTGTTAATTTATATGCAATATTTTGAGAGTAATCAGTTCCAAATTCCATATGAAAAATCATATTTTCATCATCTCAGTTTTCCAAATTGTCTTGCGATTATAATACATTTCCAAATTATTAACTGCAAAGAAGATAAACTAAAAAATAAAAATCGTAAAGGATATCTGTTCCAGCTTGTACGACTGTCTGCGTACCCTCGGTAGATGTTTCTCAATATTTCGAGAAGCACGTTTCTGCCTCTTCTGAAGAACGAGCTGCTTACACCATTGAAGACTATCCCTTCTAATATGCCATTTTGAACAGTAGTATATTCTTCACCAATTTGTTGTTGTAGACAAGTGAGGTCCTGGTGTACTAGCTAAGGAACGTGAATTTGGGCAGGTAGTTCTGAGCGATTCATTGCAGTGAAAGGAGGTGTATTTACTGAGCAGACATTTATTGAAATTATTAATACCAAATCAAACGACCCTTTTTTGAATTTATTCTTTGTTCGAGATTGTGTCGTCAATATTGGTTTTTAAAATGACATTGCTTCATTTGTCTGTAACCTTTGTCAGAAGGTGAAATTGTATTTGAACGAGGAATGAAGACATAGTTTCCAGCAATAAAATAAGTGATGGACTTCTCAATATTTGGACAATAATCAATCTGTGACAATTCACATTGAATGTCGCACATCGTACACTTGTAAGAGAAGTATTGCTGCAGCTGTAAGACAGATACATAAGAAGCTGGTACTACTAACCACCCACCCGGCGAGTGAAGAGATATCAGATCCTCGTTGTTTATAGAGATCACAGCGATTTTGCTCACGTGGATTTTGTTATATGACTGCAACTTTATTCTTTCTCACGTTCCCATTGATATCCAGTCAGAATGTTGTTCATTAATGTTTGTGGATTAATAGTATTGGTGTGTATCCTCAATTCCTTATTTTCACTGATGTAATTGAGAAAAGGTTTTGGAAAACACCAATTTCTTCCCATGTAGGTGAATGTTCGTAAAATCCTTTCCTAGCAGACATTTTCGATAATTCTTCGTGTCACACACTTCCTAAACCCCATCTTTAGGTGTGTCGTGCATCTCATGAGGTCTGAAGGGTACATAATAGTATTGGAAATACGATTGTTCATCTCAGACTACACACGCACCATGTACTCGACCCCAATATCGGTCTTCTTACGTCTCATCCTACCCACCTCCAGCTCTGAAGATACCGTGCCTCTACATGGCCTAAATGTCTTGAATATAATGGCATTCGTAGTTTACAATTCTTTTCAACTCTAAAACTATGGATACGAAGCAATTTTCTTTTTCTCATGTTTAAAAATTTGTTTTCAATTATTTTTATCCATAAACTTAGGTGTGCTAGTGGATTTTTTCTTTCAGGAGGGTTCAATTTAGACTTATACGATATCGGTATTTCACTATCAACTCAGCAACTCCGTAAATTTGGACTCTTCAGTGGAATCTATCGCATTCGATAATTCTTTCATGGTATCCCCTTCCCTAAGAGTGCTGGGGGTTATATAGGCTGATTGTGGACTTAGACCTCTTCGAGAATGTCACAACTAATTTCAGCGGTCCTGAAAATTGTGAAAGGAAGGTGCGTATTACTTTTTCGGTGTGTAAGACCATATGAGTGTGCTCGCACTTTTGCGCATTGTGGGGCGCAACGCACTATTCATCGTTTTTAAAACCGCGCTAGCTCGCAAATGATGCTTCGGAAGAAAAGACATTCAAATGTTTTTTGTATGTAATTTTATAATCTATACAATTCATTATAACTATTTTTTACGATAAAACGCGTCGCTGAAGAGATATTCTCGAAAAACCGTTTATCATGACCTTTGACCTCGAATAATTTTTTTTTTGCACAATTCGGATCGATGAGGACTTTAGATATTTCATTTGAAATGATCATCTTAAGATGTGTACCAAATTTCATCTCATCTCTATGCGAATTTTTGTTTTGTGGAATGTCTATTTTTCCTGGACTGTCTAGAAGACGTCAAAGTCCATAATCAGCCCGTATAAATTCCAGCACCCCCTGGGAAATGAGGGGGATAGGGTTGAAAATGCGCAACACAGAGCCTGTCAGTCAAACGTCAACCTCACCCTTCTTGTGGGATCCTTTGTTATCACATATTGATGAAATGGCGACCGGGGATCGGCGAGATAACGATAGCAGCATGTCTGCAAGCGAGGAAGTGGAGGAAATGCCATTCCTGGTGGTAAACAACGAGAGCCCCAGGTCAATGTCTAGGTCTATAGGTGGCAACCTCAATCATGGTACTCGAGGGCGAAGGGTTAATAACTCATCCCCTTTAAATTTTCCTTATTAACGAAACAGAACGAAGCAAATGCCGATCAACTTGATTTATGAAAAGCTTTGGTGCGAAAAGGGAAACGAGTATTGGATTTTGGAACGCAAGGACAATGTACCAGACTGGGAAGTTACATCAGGTGGCAGCATTTATGAGAAGATATAAGCGTGATATGATAGGCTTGAGTGAGGTTCGATAGAACGAGTTCGGAGAAATGAGAATGTCCAGTGGATCGGTGTTTCTCTATTCAGGTAGGCAAAATGAGGAAGACGAACATAGAGAAGGCGTGGGATTCCTTCTAAGCAAAAGCAGGCGATCTCTGTGTGGCGTCCCGCGAGGCGAATACTTGGCGCGACTCCGTTCAAATATTCCCTTTCGTTCAGCCAAATAAATAAATGGTACTCGATCTCAGAATGCTTTTATTTGCGTTGACTAGTTTTTATTCATGGTGAATAAATGACTTGAAATTAGGTAAGCAGTTAACACAGGAACAAATAGTTAAAACAAAGTAAGCAATAAAAATATGAATTAGTGGCTATTAAAGGCCGTGTGACAGACGTGGTATCCGTCAAACTTGCTTTTTGGTGCGTAACTAGTAGCGTGGAGCCTGGACCCTCTGGAAAGGTAGAGTAGCGTGGAAATCTCTTCAGGAAGTAGGATTCCAATCGTGGCTGGTCCGGGTAACTTGAGTAAGCGTCTTCGCGTCCCGCGAAGGCTTGGATCTTCCGCACGGGTTCCAGGTCGTGGGAAGTGCCGTGCCGGGAAATCTCGTCGGGCTCAGAATATCTCGGCGAGATGAAGTTTGCTTGCAGCGATAGTTCAGAATGTAATTGGAAGTAGAGAGCTCGTCAAAAGTGGCTTTTGAGCGGCAGGATTACTTTCGCAATTAATTCGTGTCAACGAGCGCAGGGGAGACGTCTGGACTCATGCGAGCTGATAGCGATTATCCTTGTTATTCAGTATCCTGGTAATGACTTGAAGCGGCGACAAGTGAACGTTGATATGCATATTAGATCTTGTTGGATGATAGTAGGAACGTCATGTGAGTGATGCCATGATGTACTATCATGTANTAATTGCGTCATGTCGATTACGTTGTAATTACTTGTGGACATTACGTTCATTGACTCATCGTTCGTAGATTCCTTGTTCGCTCGTTATTCTTTGCCATTCGTAGGCCTTGGCTCTTATGCAGAGGGCCGTGGCCGTGATGTAAACACAGGACAAGATGGAGTGTGTTTATTGTAATAATAGCGCACGAGGGCGGCTTAAGGCGTGACCGTGGGTAATCTATGTGTTGTAATCGAAATGAGCTTGAGTTGTTACATCTGTGATTGAATGGGAACCTGTGTCAGAAAGAATAATTACAGCACGCTTCCAAGGTAAGATTTAGTGTGATACAATGTTATGCGCCAACAGAGGTGGAGGATATAGAAATCAAAAAACGGTTCTACGCGGAGTTGCAACACACTATTGGGAAGATCACGAAAAAATACGGTGTTGTCATGGGTGATCTCAATACTCAAGTCGGAAATGATAACCTTAATTGGGAAGAAATGATGGGTAAATATGATTATGGTGCTATGAACGAAAACTCCGCCTGCAGTGCTTGGGGGGTGGCTCGAGTAGTCTCCCAGTGCTTTTGCCGGTCCCAGTCCGGATAAAGGAGGAGGGTTAGCACGTCAGGCCAGCGAACTGTCCCCTGTGAAAAAGCCCACTGCTAAAAATACCAACAATCTGCAATGGAAAAGTGTCTAGGACAGAACGAATCGTGCTAAGAAATAAGGTCATGAATATTGATACTTGGAATGTTCTTACCCTACTGCAACCAGGAAAAATGAATGAATTGGCCGAACAGGTCGGCAAACTTAAGCTAGATATTGCTGCATTGCAGCAAATAAGATGGAAGGAAAATGGAATTATTAATAAGAAAGAATTTACTTTGTACAACAGTGGCACCAAATCCACATTAGGTCAAGGGGGTACAGGTTTTTTTTGTTAAAAAATATCTTCAAAATCATGTAATCAGTTTTGTTCCTCGTAGTGAAAGAATGTGTAAATTACGTATTAAAGTAAAATATAATGACATATCATTAATCAGAGTATATTTAACAAAATTAAGATTGGTAAGGGTATAACTGGCTCCACGTTGGGAACCAATTGTAACAATTTTAAGGGTACATTGGATTCACGTTGGGAAAGCTAATTGTAACAAAATTAAGGGTGGCAAGGTAATCTGCCCTCCCAGGGAACACCACCTTAACGAAGCACTGTCCGTGCGGGTGGCGAGGATTTGCGCGTACCATCTAAGCTGAGAGTTATGACGGCGGTAGTGTAACTACCAGCAGGGCCACCCAAACCGGACAGGTCTCAGCTGAGGTACCAGACGACATAACGACCTATCTTCCCCAACCAATCCCGCTTCCTTACCACCTGCTGCCTTGTAGGAGGGGGAGGGATTCTCAAAGGCTAAGGGAAGGATACTCCGACAGAAAACCGCATGTAGCCGGAAACGTTGAGAGCCGTAGCCCATCCGACACCATGAATCTAATGTAACCCACTCATGTGTTACATTAGATTCAGAGCCAAATATTTAACCTCGGAAATCAATCAACAACTGAAAGACAACCGCGCATTCGAAATGGTATGAGAATAGGTATATGGAACATAACATCTTTAACAGACAAAGAAGTAGAAATAGTGGAAGAGATGGAAAAATACAAATTGAAGATATTGCGTATCAGCGAAACAAAAAGATAGGAAATGGGGAAGTAAAATTAGATAAGGGATATGTACTGAGATTTTCAGGAGTTGGAGAGAAAACAAGAGCGAAAGAGGNCCTTTAACAGACAAAGAAGTAGAAATAGTGGAAGAGATGGAAAAATACAAATTGAAGATATTGCGTATCAGCGAAACAAAAAAGATAGGAAATGGGGAAGTAAAATTAGATAAGGGATATGTACTGAGATTTTCAGGAGTTGGAGAGAAAACAAGAGCGAAAGAGGGAGTTGGAATAATAGTTGACCGAGATATAAATGCTAGAGTTCTGTCTTGGGAACCCGTAAACTCGAGAATTATAAAACTGGATATACAACTTGAAGAAAGAGTGACTTTAATTAATATATATGCCCCACCTGATGACAAGGAAATACTAGAAAATGAAGCATTCTATACGCAGTTACAGATAACCATAAACATTAGTAGAGAGAATAACAACCACATTATCATCATAGGGGATTGGAAAGCTAGGATAGGCAATGATAGAAGAGTTGGGAAAGGAAGTATGGGAGGGCATGGAGCAGAAAGAATCAGAAACGAGAATGGAACACGCATGATAGAGATGTGTGTGAATAACCAGCTATTGATAGGCAACACTTGGTTTCTACACAAATCAATACATAAATTTACATTCAAAACAGTAAAAAATCAAGTAGAATACAAAAGTTTGATAGATTACTTCACATACACCAGAGCATTTAGATATGCAAAACAAGACATTAGAGTCTATAGGAGTGCGGAGCTTAGCACTAAACACAAGTTGGTAGTAATGAAATTTAACATGAAGATCCAGAAATGTGTAAAGACTAGAAGTATTCAAAAATAAAAGTCGAGGAACTACGGGGAACAGAGAAAAGAAAGGTATATAAAGAAAAACTACGTATCAAGTTACTTAAGTATGGGAATGTAGAAGAGTGGGACTTGGAAAGAAAATAGGGTACCTTCAAATCAGCTATAATTGTAACGGCAACGGAGGTATGCGGTTCAAAAACTGTAAATACGAGATTCAAAAGAACTAAATGGTGGAATGAGAAGGTTAAAGAACTGGTTACAATAAAAAAGAAGACTTATCTCAAATATCTACAGACCAAAAGGCATGAGGATTGGGAACAATACAGGGAAGCTAGAAACAAATCAAAAATAGCGGTCAAACAGTCGAAACAGCAGACCTGTGAAGAATTCGGAAACGAAGTCGAAAAGAATTATAGAGCAAACAAGATTCTGTACTGGCGAACCATTAATGGATTGAGACGAAAATATAAAATGCCAGTGAGAAATGTAATAAACAGTGATGGTGAGATGGAATCACAACCTGAGAGAATCTTAGAAGTTTGGAGGAAGTATTACGCAGATCTTTTCGGAGAGGAGACAGAAAGAGTGTCAGAGGAAGTGTGTGAGAGGCACGAACTAAGACGCCCAGAAGTGGAATGATCTGTGGAGGCTTTTGTGAAGGAGGGGGAAATGTGTGAGAGGCTTGGACCCAGCGAGGCGGACGAGGAAGGAATAGTCTTGAGGGATGTTGAAGAAGCTCTACTAAAACTGAACATAGGAAACGAAGCAGGCTCTAACGGCATAGCACCAGAGAAGCTTAAATATGGTGGTGATAAGGCTGCAGATTGGCTGGTAGCTATTTTCAAAAATATATGGGAAAAAGAAGAAATACCAAAAGAGTGGGAAAACAATATAATTATACCCATCCATAAGAAAGATAGCACATGGAGATGTGAAAACTACAGAGCCATTTCTCTAGCTTCCTGTGTGAGCAAAGTCTTCTCCAGAATAATTGAAAACAAACGAAGAAGATTTGTTGAACAAACCGCATTCCGACCATTTAGACAGACCCAAGACCATATCCACATAATCAGAACACTCATAGATAAAGCTCTAAGTAGATGAAAGGATATGTATATTGCATACATAGACCTCAAATCAGCCTTTGACATGGTTCCAAAAAAGTAACTATGGAAAGCTTTAGAAAACATGCCAGTGCCAAATAAACTCACTAGAGTTATAAAATGTATGTATAAAGATGTATACGGACAGGTTAGATTAAATGGACAGAAGAGTGGCCAATTTAGAATGGAAAAGGAAATTAAACAGGGAGATTCTTTAAGTCCACTACTATTTATAATTTTCATGGACCAAATCATAAAACAAACAAAAAGGAGAACTAAGAAATATAAAGTAGGAAATTGGAGGATGCAACCGGTTTGGATACAGTCCTTGGTATATGCAGATGATATAGTTTTAATCACCGGTAATGAAGAGGAGATAAAGGTATACAGGAATGGGGAAGTGCAATACAGGATAAAGGAATGAAGATTAGCACCAACAAAAGTAAAGTTATGCACATAAGTAGGGACAGAAAAGAAATCAATGTTTCCTGGGATGGAAGAATATTAGAACAAGTAGCGACATATGAATATCTAGGTACAGTGATCTCAGAGGTAGGCAGGCAAGATGCCGAAATAAATAATAGAATTGAAAGGCCAATAAAATTTACTACCAAGTATACAATAACGTACTGAACATGAAAATAGGAAACAAACCAAAACTACAAATATTTAATGCGGTCTATAAGAAATCATTAACTTATGCTACAGAAAGCTTACCTATAAATAAGAAAATGGAAAGCAGACTAACGGCAGCAGAAATGAAATTTCTTCGCAAAATAGCGGGAAAAACTGTATAAGAAACACAAATAAGAGAAGAGCTTAAGGAAACTCTATTAGTACAGACGATGGAAGAAAATGGTTTGGTCACGTGACAAGAATGGAAAGCCACAGAAAAACCAAGGCAATATGGAATGCAAGGCCAGAGGGGAAAAGAGCAGTGGGCAGACTTAGAGGAACATGGGATCAGAGCATTGAAAAGATATGTAGAAGGAGAAGAACAACGGTGCAAGAGGTTCAGCGCCAGGGTGCAGATAAGAAGGGATATCTGAAATGGCTAACCCGACGCTGAAAGGCAAAACAGAGAGACGAAGAAGAAGAAGGTAATCTGGCCCCGCGTTTTGGTTTTCCCTTTCATGCAAATACCAATAATGCTAGTATATTATTTACTCCAGGCAATATTTTATTTAAACATCATAGAATTAAGCAAATGAATCCGCAGCAATAGGCGATTGTCTTTGATGAGCATTATTAATTAAACATTCATGAGTGCCACAAGAGTCCTTGGCATCGTCGCACTCGCATATATACGTTCACTGACACTTGACGCTACAGTCGATGTACTGGGCGCAGCCAGTTATGTTAATTACCTCATAGATTACACTTGAAGCGGAACCACCACATGTCAAAACGACGTAGGCGTGGCGAATTCCTTAAGGATGAATGACCCCTCGTTACTACCAGACCATTCACTGGTCAGCCCCGTAGGTACCATTCGCTTTTACTGCTACCAGAACCAGACGACCCTTCGCGTAGCGTATTAGTTACCACTGCCGTTGTTATCAGTTCAACTCGACGACGAGATAATGGCATTGATAAAAGTTCGCTGCCATTTACTTCTCCAAAAGTTTGGTGTCACACGTGCCGTAAACTTTCACTAAAGATCGGAGGACACTTGAAAGCGAAACCGATCAATTAATGATCGCTGAATCATCTCAAACATATCAACATATCATATCGAAAAATAGCTCAGCTCGCTCTCAGAATAACACAGAATAACTCAGTAATTTTTTTTGTGGGGCTTTAAGGGCTCGTCAACAAAACTCAGTAAAGTCGACCAAAATAATCTCGATATAACTCACAAAAATGGCATTGAATGTTGTCATAATGAGAATGATCTCGCAATGTAATGTCATGTAATAATAAGTGACTACTAATAATCTGTCTCTGCTAGCTAAACATGATGCCTCTCTCATAATCATCTTGATAAAAAATGTGTTCGCTAAACGACTCTCCTCCTTGCTTAAGTAACTCTATCACCACTTAGTGTCCCAAAATCTTAGAGATAGGGCTCCACCCTTCCTGATGTCATTTTTTTCTTCGTCTAATAATTTCACTTTTCACTCCACGTGGAGATTTTTGGTTGGTTGAATGACGTATTTTCGTTTTGGACGAATAGCAAGGTGTGATTATCACAATACTTCGTTGTCTCCGAAATCTTAGTGTTTTTCCCTATCGAGCCCCTTTCTATGACACTAGGCAGTCTCGTGACCTTCGTCTTTTCGCATGGTGATATTTAATACTAGAAAGTTACCCTCGTCCCTCTTTGTTCTTGCCAGTGACACTTTATTTCAATGACTCTGTTCCCCGCCACTGACAGTTCTTTTCATCGTAAACCCCCGATCTTCTTTTACGCAGATGTTTTCTGGCCCCTCGATATGACTGCCTTTCGTATATCATCTTTCATTGTGGACCCATGAGATTCGTTGCTGGACAGTCAAACGTACGTGTTTACCACTATACACTGCGTCAATCAACATTCTTACTAATACATTCCTTCGTCCGGCGAGAGCGCCCTACAACGAATCTTCCTTTTTCTCTGTTTTTTGTATGACCTTACACGTGGTTCTGGGTTCTATCTCTAAAATAACCCTTAACTTCCTCCCGAATTTCTATAGTAACTTTCCATTTGCCTTTTCAAAGTATATGTCAACAACGTATCTGGTCAATCATCTCTCACATCTATTCAATTTTCCTTGCCTAGCCTTCGGTCCCCGCGAACGAACTGCGCGATGTCCAGACACTCGGTTTATATTTTTATGACTTTATTCAAAAGAAACCCTCGGGTCTGCGCCCCATACGAGTCAGTCTTCCCACTCCCTCTCCCTTTTGCCCCGCAGTTGCGTCCCTTCGAAACCCTACCTACTCGGGTGCGAAATTTATTTATAAATCTATTATTTTAATAATTTCCCGGATGCTCCCGGACAAACAGTGATAAACCAAATAGATAACGTATAGATCAACAGCATCAAAAAAACCTCATAAGTGATGAAAGAGGCCCAAATATTGATTCAGATCACTACTTATTGAAAACAGTTCTTCACCTAAATCTTCCTGCGGTATATATAAGGAAAATACCATATGTAAGCAATTGGAATTAAGCCAGCTTGTCTAATCCCGTGAATCTCAAGGAATATCGCTCAAAATTCTACATGAAACTTAAAGATCTCCCTGTTGCAGAAGAAGTAAATGAATAATGGAATAACATTCAAAAAACAATTAATGATATTGCTATTAAAACAATTGGGAAGCAAAACTTGTTAGGAGTGAATGGTGGGACCATGAATGCAGACAAATAATACAGGAGAAAAATGACACAAGATCTAAATACATACAAGCTAAAACTACAGCTACCTATGAGTTCTATAAACTTAAAAGACTGCAGACCAACAAAATCTGTAAAGCAAAGAGGAGAAAGTGGATAAATAATAAAATGAACCAAGTGAAAGAGAGCTACAGAACAAGAGAGACAAGGAAGTTTTTTAAGGAAGTCAAGGAACCGCAAAAGAAAAACATCAAATGTGCCTACCCCATGTAAGGACGAAGAAGGAAATATTATCTTTCAATAATCTGCAGTTTTGGAAAGGTGGAAAGACTAAAAATAATATAAACATAACAACTGCAGATGCACAGGATGTTTCACCCCACTTCCCAGAAGGATTATTAGAACTAGAACATGAACTGGAACCTCCCTCATATAACGAAGTATATTATATAATTCGGAATTTAAAATCTGGTAAAGCTGCCGGTTTAGACAATATTCCCCCAGAGCTCATAAAAGTGGAGGCAGGACACTTGATCAAAGATTATATGTATTAATCCTAAATGTATGGGAAAAGGAACAAATACCAACTAAATGAAATGAAGGGATTATATGCCCAATGTTTAAGAATGGTGATAGGCTGGACTGTGAAAACTATAGGCCAATCACTCTGTTGAACATAGCCTACAAGATCTTTGCAATCTTGGTAAGTAAGAGGCTTACCGACATCCTTGAATGTCACCTTCATGAGACCGAGACAGGATTTAGACCAAATAAATCAACAATAGATAGCATCTTTATGATGACAAATTTTTGAAAAATACCATGAATATATCATTGACCTCTACAATATTTTTGTGGACTATACAAGAGCCTTTTATCATTTAAAAGATAAAATACCTGATTGTCTATATCTAAATAATGTTTCACCTAAGCTTGTACGACTAATTATGCTAATACTAAGAAATAATAAAGCAAGGTAAAAGTTAATAATGAGCTAAGCGACCAGTTTGATGTGTTATCTGATGTCAAGCAAGGGGATCTTCTATCTGCATACCTTCTTTAACATAGTTATAGGCACAGTCTAGAAACAAATGGACACAAGACGGAACATTTCCAAATGTTTAAAGCAAATCATGGCGTACGCAGATGTATTAATAACCGCAAGGACGAAACAGTTATTAACAGAAGCTTACCATCAGCTCAAATTATTATCCGCACCTCTTGGCCTTGTAGAAAAAGCAAAGAAAACGAAATTTATGCAATGCTCCCGTAAAGCCAAAATGACTGAAAATATCAAAAAGAACAACACTCAAATAGAAGCAGTTAACTCATTCAAATTTCTTGGATCCATAGTTTATGGTATGAATAAGATTGACGAAGAAATAAAAGAATTAAAATGGGCAATAAGGTATATTTTGCGGATGCAACACTATTTAAGAACAAACTAGTAACCAAAACCATGAAATTAAAAAAAAACTGGACGATTATAAGGCCAATAATAACATATGGTAGCGAAACATTGTGTTAAAAGATGCAAAAAAAGGAAAAACTTGCAGTGTGTGAAAGGAAAATACTCAGGAAGATATTTGGTCTTACAAGAGACGAAAGTAGTTTTTGGAGAATGCAGAATTAAACAAACTAATTCATAATAGAAATCTAATAAATTGCATTAAATCTCGAAGATTGAGTTGGTTTGGCCATCTCTGCAGAATGGGGGAATAAAGAGCTGTTAAGAAGGTATGGGAATAAAAACCATTAGGTGTTAGACCTCAAGGAAGACCGAAGAAGAATGGTCTGAGGACGTCTACAATGATTTATGTAGAATGAAAGTGGATTGAAGAAAGAAGATCAAAGTTAGGAAGGCATGGAAGCAGATTCTTGAAAAGGCCAAAACTCTCCCATGAGAGTTGTAGAGCCTGGCGAAGAAAATGCAATGAACGAAAATGATGAACTCTTCACTAGATGGTACGCTGCAAATAAACTTGTAATAGGAGGCACCTTATTCCCACATAAAACCATCCACAAGGTTTCATGGGTATCTCCAGACAAGAAAACTAAGAACCAAATTGATCATTTTGCGATCAATAGGAAATGGAGAACAACTCTCTTGGATACCAAATGTAAAAGAGGAGCCGATATCAACAGCGATCATTACTTGATGATAGCGAAGCTAATAATAAATCTCAAGAAGCCCGTAGAAATATACAAGCAGACCATGAGAAAATTTAATGTTGCTAGAATTACGAGAAGAAAAGTAAAACAGGAATTTCAACTGAAGCTCAGAAACAACTACCAGGAACTGACGGATAAAACCCGAGAAAAAATAGAAGAGAGGAAAGTGATACGAGATAAACTGTTGGCGAGCAAAAGGAGGGAAATAGCAGTCCTGCAGGAGGAGTACAAACAGAAAGAGCGCGAAATGAAGAGGAGAGTGCGCTCAGACCGCAGGTGCTGGGTGAGTGAGCTAGCCGAGAAGGCCCAAGAGACCGCGAGGAAGAACAATCTGAAAGAAGTATACTGTATAACTTGAAGACTAACACAAAGAAAAATTGTAAAAAATCGGTCAATTAAATAAAAAAATTTGGGGGATTAATAACTAACAAAAAAGACCAGATGTAACGATGGGAAGAGTACTTCAAGTAAATGTTCACTATTTCCGAAGAAGAACATTCAACAGTAAACCCAGAAGAAGATGTAAATATGGAAGACTGTAGAATCCGTACCTGTGAACCATCCAAGGAAGAAATACGAAATGCATTAAAAGCAATGAAAAATGGCAAAACACTGGGAATTGATAATATTAACTCCCAAGTACTATGATGGGATATGGAAATGACAGTAAACATGCTACATTCGCGCTTTTCTAAAATATGGAAAGATGAATATATACCCGAAGATTGGAGGAGAGGACTTCTTGTCAAAATACCAAAAGGGAAATACCGCAAACTGTAAAAATTGGAGAGGTATTACCCTGCTGTCGGTCCCGAGTAAAGTTCTAAGTAGTGTGATTTTGAACAGAATTAACTCTGTGATGAAAGGAAAGAGAGGAAGAAACGGGCAGATTTCTGTAGGGGTAGATCATGTGTCGATCAGATTAGTACTCTCCGTATCGTACTGGAGCAAAGCATGGAATACATAAATAATATGTACCTAGTATTTGTTAACTCTGAGCGGGTTTTTGACTACATTTATAGAAATGAAATGTTTAATATCATTCAGAAATACGGCATCCCCAAGAAAATTGCTAATTTAATAAGGAATACCTATCCGGACTACACATTCTAAGTGGTACATGAAGGTAAATTACCGGGCCATATACCAGCTGCCACAGGTGTAAGACAGGGATGCATTCTCTCTCCAACTCTGTTACTTGTAGTGATGGACGAAGTTATGAAAAAGGTAGTGGAGGGGAAGAGAAGAGGTATCTTTTGGGGAAATCTGATCAACTGGAAGATTTGGAGTTTGCTGACGATATATGATTACTGTCACACTCTTTCAACATGATGCCAGAGACACTAAAAGATCTAGAGGGAAATAGGAAGAAAGTTAGCCTGAAAGTAAATTTTAATCAGACCAAGAGTATGAGAGTCGACGCTAAAAATACTCGAAATTTCCAAATACATGACAATGACATTGAAAATTTGAAAGAATTAATCTAATTGGGAGTATTGTGACGGAAAACGGCGGTGCCGAAGAAGTGCGATGCAGAATTTAAAAATCAATTCTGCCTATATTCAACAATATCCAGTATGGTGTGCACGAGACATATCTCTGAGAACTAAACTTAAAATATTTAACAGCAATGTTAAGTGAGTGCTGTTATATGGGTGTGTAACGTGGAAAGTAACAAAGAAAATATCTAATGCGTTACAAACATTTATTAATAAATGTTTACGAAGAATATTAAAAATATTTTGGCCCAATGAAATCAGCAATGAAGATCTATGTAAGAAAACTAACGAAGAAGCTGTGTTCGCCACTACCAAAAGAAGAAAATGGAAATGGATTGGTCTTACGCTAAGGAAAGCACCTTCGGCAAAGAGAGGAAGGTGCTTAGATAGAACCTCCAGAGACAGCGGAGAAGAGGTAGACCACGGATAAGCTGGAGAAGAAGTACAGAGGATGAATTCAGGAGATTTGGCAAAATATGGGGAGAAGTTGCGGCTATGGCACGAAATAGAGTTAGATGAAGAATCTTCGTGGACGTCCTATGCTACGAGAAGGAGTAAGAGGAAATAAGCCAAGTAAGTCAAACCTTGGGAAATGGATGCTATGAAACAAATACCGAACATGACATACCAGTTTCGAGTCCTTAATTTTCGGCGTCACTGAGTTGAATAGTGAACTTTTGATATCGTTTATGTTTGAACTCAGCCCTCATGAATCAAACTTATCACTAGCACCCCTTGAGTGGGGGTGGGGTTATGGATAAAAATAATTAATAACTAATATTGAAATAAATAAAATAAATATCCTTCGGATATATAGTTTTAAGGTTGCCGAGATGTTTCAACAACCCATGTCGTTATGTTCAAGATATCACTTAAGAACACTATTCTTAGAGCTGGGGATGGAAAGAGCGAAACGTAAAAATACCGATATTAGGGCGAGTCAACGGTTATTGTGTATTCTGAAACGATTAATCGTATTTCTAATGGCATTATATACTCTTCAGATCTCATGAAGTGCGCGACGTCCCAAGAGGTGGGGGTTGGGAAGAAAGTGACACAAAAATTAGCAAATATGTCAACAAAGAAAGAATTTTTCAAATATTGACCCCTAAGCGTGTGAAATAAGAAATTGGTGTTTTCCAAAAACGTTTTTTGAATTAAATCAGTGAAAATAAGGGCACATACCAATACTAATATAACTTCCAACATTAATGGGTAGCATTATCTGTGAATACCAAAAATGTAGTTGAAATGTTTGGAATTAGTTTCCTGGCGCTGGGTAATTTAAGTTTCTACGGGAATTGAGGAATTATTTGTAACATTTGAGTGTATTTAATGAATGTTTTAAATTTTTGAAAATTTGTTACAATAAACTTGAGCTACATACTACATCAAACGTCTATAATTTTCAGCAATTTTGTCCTAAAAAATTTTCAAATGAGACTACGAGTACTGATTGGTAGATCTAAAACCAAACTATCATGTTGAAGAAAATAAATGTCTTGGAAGTATCGAAGCCGTTGAGCACAAATGGCAAAACTAACTTCTCGGAAAATAAGGAAAGAGTTTCCCTTGTTCAGTTCCGTGATATCAGTGCTCGTGTTTGAAGGTAAAAAGGGGAGGGGGAAGATCACTGCCACTCACGTGTGCTGTATGCTGGTGGTACCAACTGGTCCAACACGCGGTGGGTATTTCCATGGTGGAATTAACTTAAGGTGTCGCGTTGTGCATTTGAGTGGAGAGGGAGAAGCGACGACAGATTATTTGCCAGTCAACCGTGCGTGGAAGTGTTGATAACGAGATGATAGGAGATGGGAAATGTTGTTTGCAATAAGTATTTGTGTTATTGACACCAGTTTTAAATGATAAACCCACGATTTTATATTGTATTTCGTATTTAAAAGCAACAGAATTTATTTTACCGTGACCAAGTTTTACGAAGTTTTCGTCTTTGGGGAAAGACAAATATTTAACACAGTTAATGCCATGCGTATTACCAGTGTAATTACGGCAGTTCGTTTCACAACAAGACGGCATTATGAAACTAGTCGCTTCATAGATTAAATCATAATTAATGAACGAGTCACTCTCCTCCACGACAAATCCAATTTCAAATACTTGCGCACGAAGCTCGTGTCATGTGGTATTTTTGGGGGCTGACGTTTGCACAGCGCGTCCTCGGAAACACGACACCTCAGATTTTTTTCATTATATTTGCATACTCCCCGTGCCGCTACTTTACAGTAAATACCGGGGTTTTAACATACATTTCTTTCTAACTTTTAATGTCTTTCTTCCTTCAAGAACTACGATGTATCATACTCGTGCTTAATAGCATGCCATATAATATTTTCCTCTCTCTAACGCATCTCTGTTTTAAATCCTTGCCTCATCATATCACCTGAGATAGTTCACGAACCCCTCATTACACAAAGGCACCCGTTCTCTGATCCTCTACACTAGTGTTATTTAGCGGCAGGTGCTAGTACTCTTAGCTGACTCGCGTGGCGTGCACTGACGTCATCACAGTGGGTGCTTTTCATTCGCCGTAGTAGGCTACCATAGTCAGATTGCGTCTAAAGAGACTGTGGCCGATACGCGTTACGTTTTAGATTCCCTGCGCCATTTATCCTTAATTACGGCAGTCGTAATGGGGAGTGATTTTAAAATTCCAAGATGCATTGCAATTGAATTCATTCAATTCGTGTTACTTTGATGTCTGCCGGACAGCACACCTAATACACCTCCTAAAACTCGAGAACAACTAATCCGATTTTCGTGATTCTTTTTTAAAATCATAGATATGTTCTCTGGCAAGGTTTACGTATATATTTTATTATCTTGAGTATAACAAGTAATAGGCAATAATGATAATAGGTAATCAAGTCGGAGTGAAAATCAATCTTCGGAGAGAGATTATTGCATACGCTGCCTGAGCGGTTAGACATACATGTCAAAAATGCATGGCAATATTGTTCGCCTCAAAGAGTTCTACAAAAAAGTCCGCGATAGTATATGTCTATTTACAAACACACACACACACACACACTGGCCGGCCTTTTCCCATTTCTAATTGGGGTCGGCTCTCCAAACGTTGTTTATCTACAAACGTTGACCAAAATTATTGAAAAAAAAGTTTTAAAATAGACGTGTTAAAATACTTCATCTTAAGAGAGTAATTCAAGTAGATAAAAATACACCGTAATCCACTTAAATGCATTCTGTGTTTATGTATTTAAGAAAGATGAAAACTGTCTTTAAATCTAAAATTTGCACCAATAGTTTAGATTTTACAAGCGTTTTAGTTTTACAAGCAGTCGCGGCCGCCACCGCTGCCCCCGTCGTGTGTTGCCTCGGGAGGGCCAGACAAGCATTTGACTGGCACGCTACCTTGTGGTGCATCACGTGAAACAAACATTTTATACTTACACTAGAGTATTTGAATCACTTTGANGTGGGGATGGATCGGCCACACACTCTCTCTAGACGCACTCTGCCATAGTTAACCAAAGCCGCCGAAATGTGCTTTTCACTCGGCGTCGTAGTTAACCATGGTTGGCAACCTCGTACTACACCTGAGAGCGCGGTAGAAGCGAAGTAACGCGTGGTATGGCATAAAAGCGAGATATATCGAAGGATCAAATGAATCAAAGTCCTAGTGCGCTGAGACGGAAATGTATTTTGAATCATTATATTATAAATATAAATAATTAAACTTTATTGTCGAAAAAGTCGTTACATACTGCGTATGACCTCGTGGAGGATAATAAACTAAGAACATTTTAAAATTTATTGTCATTATTAACATTGTTATGATACGCAATAAATTATTGTATAAGAATAATAATTATTATAATGGTAAAAATTGTTATTATTATTACTATTATTATTAGTATCATTACAATTAGTAGTATTAGTAGAAAGACTAGTATTTGTACTGTTATTCGTCGTAGTCGGTTAAGTCTGTACGAGTCTGAGTTGAGTACTGGTTGAGTCGTTGTTCTTCAAGTTCCTGGAGGATAGTTTTTTGCCCACTCTTGAGATAATTGGTGTCGTTAGTCAATTTTTTCTTGTTTGTTTCCTCTCCTGCGTTCTTGAGAATTATGTCTGGTGTAACAGTAAGTATATATTTCTTACCTTACGAACTTAAAGTAATTAATTTAAGTTAAAAAGAGTATTTCCTCCACGTGATTTTAGGCAGAATCGAAATGGAAATTAATGTATTTATATTTATCTTGAAGAACCGATTGTGATTACTACTTGAATAGAGTACAGAGTCTGGATCACACTTATCACATTAATTAAGTTTGGTTCACGTCTCTGATTCTCTTTGTGCCGTCACCAATGGTTCTGTGAACAAATCAAGACATAGAGCGAGTCACTTACTAGGTTTGAATGAAAAGCACATTGGATCTATTCGCGCCGCCGGGTTACCACTTGAAAGCAGCACTAGGTTTGTTCCAGCAGCAAATTCCGAACAGTTCGGAACGGTTCGGATTTCTCTCGGGATTTTCTCAGTGCACATGCGCGGAATTCAGGACGGTTCCGAACTGTTCGGGATTGCTTGCTGCTGGAACGCCTTTTATTACATGCCATAGTTTAAAGTTCGTCCATTAGATGTCGCATGAACTTGACAACAGGTCCATCTCGCGAGGAAAAAATACAGATGTTCGCTCGACATGGCGCGTTGATCAAAAGGCAACGGCGCCTTTTCAAGTTTTCCAAATAACAACACAAAAATTATTTTAAATTTGAATTATGTATATTTAAGAGTATTTAAAAGAGTTCTTGAGCAACAATTTTTTATGTCCGTATCAATAAATGTGTAAAAATTATTTCTTTATTTTTTTAAAAGTAGGGCTCTAATGACCTTGAGCTAAAGCTCCACAAAAAAAATATTTTTAAAACCTATTTTTAATATTAAGTATTTTAATAAAATGTTTGTAATGACGTGTTAATTCCAAACATAATTTTCTATTTTGATGTACGCAACAGCCAACAATGCGCCCAGTCGACGGTTAAGCCTCAATCGATTTAGTGGAATGAAATGAAGTTGGAAGGTAGTGTTGGGTCGGATCCGACCCGACTCCTGTATGAGGTTTCCGGACAAAATAGGCAATGTCATTTTATAACAATATTGATTAATAAACAACTCATTGGAGAAAATAACCAACAACATTTTCAAGCGTTTTCAAGTTTTGATGGGAAAATGTGAACAAGTAGTAGTTTCAAAATGACATACATCTAGTAGTATTAGTACAAGTAAAAAACCCGTATTTAAAAATAAGGTAAAAATTAACAATTAGCTTCTTAATAATGGTACATTGTGATTTTATATCTCTTGATAGCACCTGGAAGATCAATGTGCGGTTGAGTGTATCTCCGCAGGGCACCCGAATCTAGTTTTTCGTGTTGTATCAAGAGATAAAATCAAAATATACTACGATTAATAATATACTAAGATTGTTAATTTGTATCTTATTTTTAAATACGGTTTTTAAGGACCGATGGAAAATTTTACGATTAACGGATCTGGAGATTGCAAGGTTTTATAAAAAATACAAGAATTTTTAAATCCAAGATATAATTATAACTAATACATTTTATAAATAACTTTCCCAGAAACGTCGAGTAAAAATATCAATGTCCTAGGGTTAATAGTTTTGCTAATATAAATTTTCGAAGCGACCCATCCCTGAGAACGCCAGAAAGCAGTTTTTGCCTCCCCAACACAATTCAAAATACTTACACACAAGCATTTACGTTTAAATATCATGTATATTTTCACACTTTTAATAGAAAATAGAGAAAAGTAAAATATACACACACTAAAATACAAACAAACAAACAAACAACACAGTTTCTAGGACTTACTATACAATATAACATGAAATGGAACTGTCGCCTACAAACACTGAACATGAAACTTAGCACAATAAACTATGCCATCAGTTCTAACAGCAAATTGCACAACAGATACCCTTCGAACAGTATCCTATGCAAATGTCCATTCCATTCTAAAATATGGTATAATATTTTGGGGACAAGCACCAGAAACAAAACAAATTTTTAGTTTTCAGAAGAGAAAAATACGAACAATTACCAACACTAATAAACTTTCTACGTATAAATCATTATTTGAAAAGTTGCAAATACTTCCACTGCAATGCATGTACATTTTTGAAACTTTAAACTTCGTAAAAAAGATCTACTAGACAAACGACCACTCTACAGATTTAATTCCACTGTTTATGTTCACAACACTAGACAGGCCAGAAATATCCATCTACCACAGATAACATCCACTCTGAGCCAAAAAAGCACTCATGATGCAGGTGCTATATAACGCGTTACCACTAAACCTAAAAAACATCAATACACTGAACTCATTCAAAACAAAACACAAACAATTCTTACAACAGAAACTCTACTACAGTGTACAAGAATTCCTCAATAACAATAACTAATGTATGAAATACAATCTGTTGCAGGTAATCATTAGAACAAAGGTGCAGAAGGTGACCCATGATGCGGGAAAAGATCTAACAATATTAAATTACACTGTTTTAGCATAAATATAGACCTTCACATAAATTAATAAAATAAAAGTAAAATAATAGAATTCCTACCATAGATATATAACTCTAGCCTAAATTAATATTAATATTCTGTAACAATGGAAAATAATTGTATTTTATGTTAACTTCTACTTAGCCTAAGTTAAATGAATATGGTTAAATGTATCAAAATTATTATAATGTTGTTATTCTTATATGAAAATATTATTGTTATTGTTGTTAGTACTATGGCTCGCCATACATTATTGTAATTATGTGGTTCAATAAAATATTATTATTATTATTATTATTATTATTAGACTATTTCAAGGGGCACCGTTG
The DNA here is from genome assembly GCA_002313205.1 of Laupala kohalensis. NCBI lineage: Eukaryota > Metazoa > Arthropoda > Insecta > Orthoptera > Trigonidiidae > Laupala > Laupala kohalensis. Next base: position 819,296 of record NNCF01126791.1, read on the forward strand.
CAACGAGGCGAGAGTGAAGACAGCTCCACGCGGATCTGTTGTGTTCGTTGCAACGGCGCGACAGCGATACGTTCCCAGCGGAACTGTTTAGTCTGCGGTTGGAGGTAGTTCCAGTTTCAACGACCCACCTCTACCCAAAGATCTCACACTCGCTCGCGGTGAAAAAATAGTTTATTGCAATTTGCTTTACATCAGACATCTTGTAAGCAGTTCTGAAGGACTTCTAATAAGCAGAACACAGGTATTATTTGTTCATACACCGTTGTAGGTAATCATTAGAACAAGGGTGCAGAAGGTGACCCACGATGCAGGAAAAGATCAAACAACATTAAATTACACTGTTTTACCATAAATATTGTAAGATTTGATTAATTACAAATTAATAATCGACTTTATTAAACTATTTTCGATTAGAATGTATTTTAAGCGGAGGGTTTCCGCGGCCGTTACGAGTAAGTCGCGAGGAGATGAGAGAAAGTTTTTCAGACGACGAATGGGCATGGAACCTCCTCATTCCAAGAGAAATTCAAGCAGAAGCGGTTCGCAACGTATTTGTTTTGGAGAATAACGCGTAGTTCATGGGTTGAAAATACCAGCGCAACGGAAATTTACCAAGTGTTTTTAAAAGGAAAGGAGATCACATCAGTTGGCAGGTTCAGACAAGCAGCGGCTATACGCGGCGCGACAAGTAGAAAGGTTTTATGGTTTTAAAAGGAATACAATAAGCTGAGTGGGTGTGAGAGGGTACGTAGCGGCCAGCGCCTGTGCGCGGTCGGCGGTACACCAGATTGTGGGTCTTAAAATTTTAAATGAATGATTTCGACCGTTGAAAATTTCTAAAGTTTGCGTCTTTGTGGTTAAAACCACGTAGTGTAGACCGCTAAATAACGGTTGAGATAAACATTGTTGAGCATAGATACGTTCAAAAATGCAGCGCGTAGGTTGGCCTGGCGCGTGCGTGATCAAGTTAAAATTGACCTATGACAAGTGTCGTGGGGAAGGGATTTTTGAGTGTATTGGATGCGTTAGTCACATGATTTTCAAAAACACAGGTCACGTGTGTAAGTGGAAGACAGGCAGAGTGGGAGCGAAGCCCATTTATAGAACAGCAGAAACGAACTTAGCACATTACATTTTTCTATTATTATATTCGCGATCTCGTGGACATTCAGAGTGTTACTTTCGATTCAGTCAATTTGAGATTCAGAGACATTCATTCTGAGACGGTCGTTTGGAAAGCCAATCGGGTATTAGTTCCGGACATTTTGGAACTTTGTGTTGTTTTATAATGGCTGTTTTCGGATAAGTTGTTTCCGAGTTAACGTTGAGGACTTATGACCTCTTCTGTCAACATTCAGTCAGTTCGAGTTGCCACGAGGTGGTAGCGGATCGCTTATCCAACTCTTAAGAGTTATAGGAACTTTTCTCCGGTCGGAAAGTCTCGAAATCGCTCGGTACCGCGATGCGCAACAGGGTTCCTGGAAATTGCAAACGCGGCAATTCGGAGAACGGACCCGCATTCCTGGAGGGAATGCTGACGTCATACGCTTGGACGACAACCCGGGGAGTGGATGACCAGCTATGATACCGTCTGAGGCGCGGCACCTTTTCCAACAACAACTGATTCTGATTTATTATCTTATCAAGGTATTACTTAGGGCGGCTGCGTCCGCCTACAACGGTTAAACGCTAAGCCAGAAGAGACAGTGCGTCAAAGATAATAATGGAAGTCCATGCTCAGAACTCTAGAACTCAGTGATTATTGTTAAATTGGACATTAACTGAAGATGAGCAATTCTAATTATATTTGTACTTTGTAATTTATTATGGTATTCGATTTTAGAAATGGTGTTAAATTAAGTAAGGGGCTTGTTTTGTCAACGAAGGTATAAATTTGGCAAAAAGGGATAGAACGTGTGATTTTTGGAGGTTGTATTTAATGTAATCAAATTTAATGTCATCTTGCGTAATTAGAATTAGTAAGTCAAATTGTTTCCATGCGTTTTCCTTCTTAAGGAACCATAGTATGTGTTTTCCATTATGTAAATAATATAGAACACATGTATGAAATAAGTAGCATGAGCTAGCCGAGGAAATTAAGATTTTCGAAAGGTGAGTGTGAGCCACTAAGCTATATTTTTAACCTGTTTGATTTCCTTTTTGTTACAATATAGACCTTGACATAAATTAATAAAATAAAAGTAAAATAACAGAATTCTTACCATAGAAATCTAATGACCCTAGCCTAAATAAATATTAATATTCTGTAATAGTAGAAAATAATTGTATTTTATGTTAATTTCTGCTTAGCCTATGTTAAATGAATATGGTTAAGTGTATCAAAATTATTATAATGTTGTTATTCTTGTATGTAAATATTATTGTTATTGTTGTTAGTACTATGACTCGCCATAGATCATTGTTATGATCTGTGGATCAATAAAATATTATATTATTATAATTATAACAGATGGTGAACAACGAAAAGTATTAAATCACAAATAGAAATTAATCAAAGAAATGAACTGAATCTAATGAAAGTAGAAATGAAATATACAGAATTAAATAAATACAAATATCATAAAATAAACTATACAGAAAGTTTATTAAAACACAGCTAGGTCTTCATCAACTACGAGATTTCAATCACTGATCGGAAAGAATAAACAGAAAAAATCGGGATCATAATATAACAGGAGAGGTTGAAAATAGTCCGAAAGTCGAAAGTAATTTAATTAAAATCGCAAGGTCGAACAAAACAGGTAGCACAATAGAGTAGTTAACAGGGCGACGCCAAACAATTGAGTGATATTCGCTTCCTTCCCGCTTATTTGCCCCACCGCCTACGAACCACGCAGGTGACCGACCGTAAGCACAGTTACGAACTTAAAATCCCTACAGAAATCCAGAACGGTTCGGAATTCCTCGCTTGAGATAGCTGGAACAGCGAACTGGGACAAAAAGTTCGGAATTGTCACTGCTCGAACAGCGCAAAACTGGGATTTCACTTCTGTGCATGCGCGAGACAGTTCGGAACCGTTCGGAACTATCCGGGATTGCTGCTGGAACAAACGTACTGTCGCGCTGAAAAGTTTTTTTTTTTTTTGGGCGTTCACTAACTCTCAGTCTGATTTTGCTCTGCATGGTGTTTTCTTCGTCCACGTGTACGCTAAGCAGCCATGGGTACTTACGATACAGAAAGCCATGAGGACAGTTTAGACGCAGGTGAACTCACCTATCGTTAGAAATTGATAAAAAATAAGTCGAAGTCGTAATAATCTTGTTTCTATATCTTTTTATTCCTGGAGTCTCAGAGTGGAGTCAGCCTGGCACAATTGAGTCGAACTGCGTAAATGTATATGTATGCAGATATATTAATAAAACCTTTCGATTTTCATTAAAAAGAGCTTTGGGTCATTCCATGTCAAGTGGCCTAGAGCTCCCCACTCGACCATCTTCAATTTTGCTGAAATTTTGTATAGCTGTAAATATGTGTTTTAAAAGATGTTCTATGACGTTTTAGCTCCTGATCTCAAATATTAGAGGCAGCACAGTCTCCTCTATGGAGGTCCTACTGACAATGTCTCTTCGGCTGCGAAGATTCTGCAAAGTTTCACACTGAGATAATCCAGATTAGCTATGATGCTAAAATTTGACATAATAAATCAACTTTTTCTAGTGAACATGAAAAAATAGAATAAATGCACATAAAAGAACATACGGTCCACAATTTAACCTCAAAGTGGCTCCGGAATCACTTTGCGCGATGTTTGTGCCATACTTTGACAATATATAACTATAGAACTATAATCACTAGTAACTTGTTCTTTTACCTCAACACTAATCAGTCTTAAGACATTGCACTGCTTCAGTATCAGATTAATAGCTTGCATATTTGAGAAAATATTTGACCACAAACTTGATGTAAAACATCAGAAAACCAAATATGGCCTATTTTTAAAGTCTATTATCTCAAAAAGGGAATAATTTAATTTAGTTCATTTTTATATCAATTGAAAGAACAGATTTTTCTCTACTAGAATCATCTTGTTTTGGTGTTTTTTTAGTTATAGCAGTAGAAATGCTCTGAGCAGCCACTTTTTATCCCATGCGTTGGAAATTAGTTTCATATACACAATCCTTGCGTTGGTTCATGGTGGCTCTGCCACTACCAGTTCTTAATAAGAATTGCAATTATAATCCTGTTGAAGATTATGAGCTTGTAAATTATATCAAGAAATTGTAACCTCATCGTCTAGGGGTCACGCCCGATATCCGTGCAAGGCCAGCCACGGGCGGTCTCTTTAGTACAGGTTCCGATGCCTGGTTGAGGATATCTTTCCAAGGAACCCAAGCCTTATTTGAATGGGTTTCTTGCCAAGGTTCCCAAGCCTGAGGGTGGGTATCTTCTGTTGGTTCCCAAGCCAAAGCCATACCACTGCATTCAATTAGAGTAATTTGTTTTCATTACAATTCAATTGATATTGTCCTTGGATTTGCAAAATGACTGCCTCAGGATAACTGTATTGTCATCCCGTTGCATTTGCTGCTGGAAGGATGCTAATGATTTGCTGTTCAGAAACACAACAGCTGTCACTTCTCAGGGGCCAGTACAAAGAAGTAGCAACACCATGAGGATGCATAAAATTTATCAAAGCATCACAATCTTCAATGGAAATTTCGGAAGTGACAGCTGTTGGGTAATTTAATAAGTGAATTCGGTGGTCTAGAGGTAACGTTCATACTCTACAATCGCAAAGACCGAGGTTCGAAACCTCGAGGGTGCGGATTTTTTTTAATTCCTTTTTTTGTCGGTATAAGTCTATTTATACATTCACCCTATTTCTAACATTTTTACTATCAATACATAGCTGCTGAATAACTGAAATGTGAATAAAACTGTTACATTTGCTGCTTAACTGACCACCCGCAGCATCAGTGTAATAGCCATCCACGACATTTTGTGAAGAATCCGAAAACACAGATTCACCCCCCACAACACACCAAGCTGATTAAACTGGCGTTTTTCGAGACATATGACTTAAAATTTATTTACGTGAATTTTTAAAAAGTAAATACAACAAAAATGTTTAATATACGAGAAAGTATAATCAGGTAGATCATGTTGACAAAAATAAATGAAAATATAACTTTCTCGGCGGGAAACCGAACCCGGACCTCACACGTACATATTCGAGACGTTGAAACAAATGGTTCTTTTCTATTGCACCGACACGCTACATATTGACATTCACTGATAATCGTCAAAGCCAACTCCCACGAACTTGGCTCCCATCGCTACAGGGAGACCTGGTCGACTGTTAGAACCTAGCAACAGGACGTTTTGATTCATAAACTATGATATCATTCTACCGCTCTTCCTCACTGGAGTGACATCGCGTTCTAGTACGAGTTCTCAATGCCCACGTACAATATAAACGCTTAAATTCAGTGCTAAGTTCGACTATTTACTTGTCGAATTATTATTATAGCCAAAGCACTCAAGCATTTAAATTAAGTGACTTTCTCAGATTTCCACGAACTTTTAAGTACGTGCTGCATGTGAGTAATCTGCATTGTTTTGTGTCCTATCAGGAATTGGTTTAAACTCATGTCACTGTTTCAACCATCACTAGGAGACCAATGACAAAACGACTATGTATCTTATTTCATGTATCTTGTTATGTACGTTTCTCGTTCTCAGTCTGCGCACATTAAATGACCTGTGCCTTTTAAATTGAATCTATTTATACATAATTTCTTATAGTGTATTTAGTTTTACCTTCTCTTATCTAATTATATTTTGTGAGGAATTCATACCAGAACACGCTTGTTGCAACTAAGTGTTCATACCAAGCTAATAACTGCAAAGATAAGCAACTCCTCGACAAAATAAATCAGTGACCCCGACGTGATAAAAAACCCGATCAGAAATCCCGACTTGATAATTAATTACAGGATTAGAAATCCCGGCGTGATATTTAATAACGGGATTCGAAATCCCGGTGTGATATTTAATTACGAGATCAGAAATTCCGACGCGAAATTTAGAAAACGGGATTGGAAATCCGGGAGCAATATCATTTTACCAGACTGAGAAACTAATACAATTAGTTTAGTTCTTGGTGACTAACCTAAAGCGTGATTTGCAATCGCAGAGGTAGTTTCTCGCGAAGGGGATCAATACCAAATTTCAGAAACACTAAGTATACTGAATTTAGATAGCAGTATCATCATAGACGTAGACGAGACCCTACTGACACCTGGCAGACTAAACACTTATGATGATTTAAAACAATTCCTGATAATCCATTCACAAAGAGCAAGAATCGACAAGATTCTCTCGGCGGAGTCAATCGGACACCATACGCCCTCCGTATTGTTAAGACACTTAAGAAATTTAGCTGACACTGAACACCAAGACAATACTTTTTTAATGGAAATCTGGTTACGTGCACTCCCTGTACAAATCCGGGCTGATTTGGCGGGATCGTGTATGAAGGATATGACACACTTAGCGACGTTAGCGGAGAAGTTCGCCGAGGATCTACCACGGTAGCCGCTACGCAAGGAAACACGCCCGCCCGAGCTTCAAATGTACGCTTCCCAACCACCCCACAGACGAGTGCTGGAACCTTCCAGCCAGCAGCCGTAGCAGACCCCAGAATAGACTTCTTGATGCAGTCGATGATTATGCTGACTAAACAGATGGTAGATTTACAGCCGAAAATCTCCAACCAGCAGATCCGAAGGGAACCATTTCAAGGTAACGTAGAACAACGAAATTTTCGTCCACGTTCAAGGTCGAAATCTTTACCTCGAGAAATTTGTTGGTACCACGTCAAGTTTGGAAAAGACGCGAAAAGATGTCTTGCCCCGCGTGCCTTTACAAAAAACGAGTCAGTACGCCCTCCAACTCAAGGTTGAAGGGCGAAATTAATTTTTGCAATAAGCTACTCGGAAAAAGACCATGTCTTTGAAAACAATACTAAATTACATTTCTTTATTGACACTGGATCAGATGTATAGATTTTTTCGAAACGACACTGGAAATCCTCGGTAAACCAACAGGACTTACTGTAAGCGCGGCGAATTCAACTAATATAAAAACGTTCGGAACAGCAAATTTAAATTTAAACCTGACACTCAGACGAGATTACTCCTGACGATTCATAGTAGCCGAGATCAAAGATCCAATATTAGGTGCGGACCTTATAAGTTAGCATACCTTATATTAGCACACTTTAGTTAGCTAATTTTAAGGTGAGAGAAATCACAGAATAGCAGCAAATATATTATTTGATTTATTTATCAACACGCAACGATTACATTAAATATATGTTTACTTGAGGCCATTTTAACATAATGAACCATTTACATTAGTATATTTCAAAGAAAACATATTTTGTATCCGTACATTTTAAGATAATAAACTTGATCTTTCACACTTATCTTTTAAGAGAGAAATTGTACGAGATAAAGAGGTGAGCTATAAACATAATCTAATACAAACAATTTGTGGTTTACACCTCTTACCAGCAACTGATCTAAATCTTTATTAAAAATCATGTTTCAATTTCTCAATTTCAGTTACAGACATTCGTCACTCCGCAAAAAGACATTGAATTTCAGTACCCTACCACTGGGGTTTCTTGGGGCTACAACAAACGACAGGAAATTGTACTATTGCCGGCCGCTAGATAACGCTAGTGCAGAGGATCCGAGCACGGGTGCATGAAGTAAAATAACAACAGGAGGGGAAACTCGGCCAGTTTCGCGACTCCACCTTGAGGGGCACTGGTGTCGTTTTACCCGTAGTGACGTCTCGGGGGAGTTCTTCTAATTACTTTTCTATTGGTTATAATATGTCTTCGTCAGAGAGAGTCATTGTTGCAGGAAGTTGTGTTAACAGTTGTCATCAATATCACCAAAGAAATTCACCAAAATTGGCGAGGTTCGTTAAATAGCAAGGTGACTTAGACCGTGGATGTATTTTATAATGATAAACAGTGGAGATCGCGCGAATTGAGCTAGTTTGTGAGCAAGTTGCTGCCATTTCATTTTGTAAAACGAAAATGCTCAAGTAAGAAGTGTTTGTGTTCAAGTTTTCCGATATGTTTCTTCATGTCATTATATAGGTTTTTCTATGTTATAGAATCTATTCGTGTTATTGCATAAGTTCCCCAATATCTTTGTGTATGTTCTACGTTACAGAAATGGTTTCTAGAGCTATTGAATATGCCTAGATAATGTTATATGTATCATTATTTTTAGAATACCTTTTTGTGTGTACATTATTGAAATATCTGTTTTTATTTTTCCTTTACTTCGCCTTCCCCAAAAACTGTAACTTGGGTGACCTGTTTGAATTTGGATGGTAAGTCATAAAACGTATGGAAGCGAACTACTTCCGCAATAAATGAACGTAGATGCGGAAAGAACTGCTAGACCTGCTAACCTAACGACCCAGTACTTTTGATACTAGTCACCCGCAGCATGGTTGGCGATTTAGTTGACGGAACTCCCCCCAGATGGTGCAACCCTACTTTCCCCTTCTACTTTACGCACGGGTGCCTCCGTTGTGCAATGAGGGGCTCGTATATAGTTCCTCCAAGTGCCATATTGGATTTGTCTTGGAGCAGAGCGACTCGTTTATTAATTATTTCGAATCGCTTTCTTCGTTGGATATTGCTCGTCATTTAAAACTAGTGTCAATAACACATACTTAATACAAACTTAATTTCCCACCTCGCATCATCTCGCTATTAGCACCGCCGTGCGCTGTAGTCTCCGGTCGTGTTTGTTCTCCGCGCCATCTTGATAGCCAGTTTTGGCTGACAAATGATTGGTCGACACTCAGATGCGCAACGCGACACCTGTCAGTTCCACCATAGTTCCATCAAGGTTATTTTCACCGTGGGCGAGTGCTGAACAGTAGCTATTTCATGTGCGGTAAAGTTAATACCAGAGATGTGATTGATTAAACTCACAAAGTATGGTGCTTATATCCTTGCCCTTTCAGATAAAACACTAATTTAGAATAAATTCAAGGGAATTAAACAACAAAAATGGTTCGAAAACTATTTCGAAATCTCACACCTGAATTTCAGGGCTTAGCAGGTAATACATTAACATATAAACATTTACTACCAAGAAGTCCAGATTCAGACAAATTACCCACGATTATAAAAAAAATACATTGTCAGAGGTAATTACATCTTCAGATGGCCACAGCACGCCATCGAACGGTTTCAAAGGTTAGAAATGCTAACTGATTACTATAATATACCATGAGCCACTGATCTTCATCTGGTCTTCATCCCTGATTCATCCGTGCCATGTGCAGCTCTCGTAATTCCTTTGTTATCCCGATAACCCATTGATTACTGAACTCATCAACCTGTCGTTTCCACTTGGCGTCGAAATAAATCGTAATGTCAATGGTCCAGCTTTCTGAGAACTACTGTCTACGAAAGGAAAGCTGACTGTTCATTGCATTTGTGTGTGTGTTTTTTTATAGAAAAAGTGCATGCTTTAACCCATGAAGTCAGAACAATGTTATCAACTTCTGTTCATGACTACAGTGGTGACTTACTGTCAATGCCGAACATCCGGTTAGTGACAGCTAAGTGGTTGGTGTGTAACACTATGAGAAAGAGATGCGTATATTTTAAATAAAATGTCTTTATGTTACATTAAGCTTCAAGTGTAAGAAGTAGAATGACAAAATTGAATTGTGAGTTCCAAAGCGTGATTAATCAAATTAGACGCCCTAGGTAGTCTTCGTAAATTAACATTACGAAGACAAATATGGCATCCAACGGCACTTGCAACGTCGAGAAGGCATCGGCAGAAGAGCTGCGGTTGGAAATTGAGCGTTTGACACGAGAACTTGACCAGGCCAGCAGTGAAAAAGTGCAGTCGGCGCAGTATGGCTTGGTATTGTTGGAAGAGAAGGAAGCGCTGCAACTGCGCTGCGAGGAACTGGAATCACTGTATGAGAACTCGAGGCACGATCTCGAAATAACTCAAGAGGTTCGGGAAGTTTAGTTTTGATGTTTTCCTCGTTGTTGTCAATCTGATCTTAGAACAAATGTGTATTTAGTTTTGTAAATTAAAGATTATAACATTTTAATTTTTGTCCGTTTAAGTGTATTTAACCTAGTTTGTTTTTCTCAGTTTGACACATCATTGCACTATCTAATAAAATTTTTCATTGTTAAGGCTCTAGCTAAATTTCAAACTAGTCATAAAGTCACAACAAAAACAGGAATTGAACAAGAGGAATCCTTATTATCTGAATCTGCAGCTCGAGAAACTTCTCTAAACTCGCAGATATTGGATTTAGAGAACGAAACAAAACAAGTAAGTACTTTTAAATTTCCTTTAACTCATAGTAAAAATGGAATTTATTATCTAAGTACTATGTTTTAGTTGCGTCAAGAACTTGAGAGAGTTATCAATGAGCGTGACAGAGTTATACATGAAAACAGTGAATTGGACAAGTTTAAGGAGGAAGGAGAATTAGAAAGGAAGAAAATACGTAGTGAATTGAAAGAATTGAAATTTAGAGAAACCAGACTTATCACAGACTATTCAGAATTAGAAGAAGAAAACATAGGTTTACAGAAACAAGTATCCATTCTTCGATCATCTCAGGTAAGATAAGATTTTCATTATTATTACATATTTTGTTATATTTGCATAGAGTTTAAGGTCATGAATAATTTTACGTATTATGTTGAAAATTGGTGTATTCAGTAAATATGGTTGATGGCATGAGAAACTGAAGTTCTGCAACAGCCACCAAGTTAGAACAGTGTCAAGTTAGGTGGACTTGAGTCTTAGTGCTGTTAATTGTTTAGTTGTAGTGTGTTCCTTTGGCATGTTATGATTGAATATTAATTTCTGGGATAATTAATTTGTTTATTATTTTACCATCACAACCACTGTTAACCTTCTAAATGTGACTACATTCCATTTATTTATATGTAATAGCACTGTGATAGAACTTTTGAACCTCTGAATTCATTAGTTTCATTAAATACTTGGACCAATTTAACATTATGGTCACATCCTAACCATTTTCATAGTATATCCTTCTGCGAGTGCTACTACCTCCACCATCGCCTCCATCTTCACACTTAACAGATTTTCTTAAAACTGAATCGCCGGGACAAACAAACCTAACATTGCTGACTGTGACTGAACAATTGTTTATAATTGTTCATGGCTTGCTGTTGTGAGCCATATTATAATTATCATACCCTATCATACTAATATAACCGGTGGCAGAGACAAGAAAATAGTGTGGAACAATATTTCTTTATAATTACCGTAAATATGAAGGGCGAAGAATACAGCTTATAATTTCGGAATCGCAATAATATTTGTAGTAACATGCCATCAATTATTTTTTCAAACTCTGATAGGACCATATTCTTATATTTGGCCAATACTTTAGTTTGAGAGTTGTTGGAAGATAGTATAGATATTGTTATTGATATCTTTCTGTTCTAGGTGGAATTTGAAGGAGCAAAACATGAATTGAGACGTTTGAGAGAAGAGCAGGAGGTGTTTCAACAGCAAGTAGATGAGTTAGCGAAACTGAAGAAAATTGCTGAGAAGCAGTTGGAAGAAGCACTGGAATCGTTACAGGTGTGTTACTGTGTGATTTTGTTTCGGGATGAGTGGAATAAATACAGTCGAGATTATTGTTTAATCATAAATTAAACTGCTGTGTTTTAATATATGTGAGAATTGGAGGTGTTGGATTGATGCTTGCTTACATAGTACACCAAGTTAAGAGATGTACACTAGTTACAATAAAAGTTACTACTTGATAATTATTGGCTTTTAAAATATTGAAATGTTAAAGAAAGTTATTGAGAATAAGTAGGAACTAGTTGTTTGTTAGAATGCATTACTTTTTCAATATTTTGGTGCTTTAACACTTCAATTGTTTTCCAGGCGGAAAGAGAAGCTAAATATGCCTTGAAGAAAGAATTAGACCAGCGAATTAACAACGAATCTATGTACAATCTAAGTAATTTGGCATTTAGTATAAGAGGTGAGAATTTTTTGTCATTTGAAAACTGTTAGAGAAGAGTGTCGATTATCCAGTTCATGAGTTGTTAGGAATGTTTCAGATAGTCAACATTACTTTTAAAAAAGAGAAAGAAAGATCCATTCAATCATATTTGTATGAATAGAAACTTTATTTATTTGGACGTACTGTGTAGTACAAAGTAAAAAAATTAACGAAAAACAAAATAATATATGTTGTATGTTTTTATACATTAAGCCATTAAGATGAAAGACCGGCATACTGCCCATCCTTGTATGGCTTCCTGACGAAAGCCGGGCAGCGCCCGTCCTGTATTTTAAGGTTGGATTTCGACCTACTGTTCCTAGATATAATTCATATCTTTATTTTTACTTGTTCTCTGAATTTTCCAGAAGTTCATTTCAATATCAGTCATTTTCCATAGATAGTTTATTATATATATTCTTGTTTGAGTGAAGTGGTCATAGTGTGTTGTTGAAGTATGTGCTCATGGCAACGTCAGGACTTCATTTCATAAAATGAAATGTTTGTTGGATCGAGAGCTCTATCAGAGTAGGTGACAGACTTTGGATGACAGTGATTAGAAATTGGACAACGTAGAGCAAAGAGTGTGCAGGAACATGAAAGAGGTGGGAGACAGTTAACTGGTGTAAAAAATATTTAGTTTCCTTATATTTGGAAATATGTTTTGAAAATTATCACACTAAATTTATTAAAATGATTTTTTTCATCAAATATATGTAAATTTAATTTTTCTATATTAAATTGTTTATAGTTATATTACCAATATTTATAAAACATAAAATGTAATTAACACAACGGTAGGGAGCCTGAGAAAATTTTAATGAATAGACTACTGGGACGACGAAAATAATTCAGCGCCTGTGGTAGCTAAAATTTTAAGAAAATTCAGTCAGCGATGGTTAAATGTATTATATTTTCTTATGTTGATGATACTACTTGCATCATCTTGGGAACACGTTAAAAATAATCATGTACAATTGGAAGAAATTAATCAATGGCTTATAGATAATGGTGTCTCACTAAATGTCATTTTTTGGGGACAATTATATAGCTAGTGTTCAGCACCATTGTCCAACTTACCTTAGTTCACTGGCCATTTTCAATACATTTTGTATTGATTGAACTGGTATAGGAAGAGATTTGGCAAAATGTTGCCAATGAATGAGATTAATAGGTCATTATTTATTTACTAGCTGAGTACCCGCGGCTATGCTCTCATGAATTCTATAATATGTCTCCAATTTTCTTTTTTCTCATATCCTCATTGGTATTCACTGATAATGTTATCCATTAATGTAGGAAGTTGGATTTTATTGGTGTTTACCCTCAATCCCTTATTTTCACTGAGCAATTTAAAAAAGTTTTTAGAAAACATCAATTACTCATTTCACACCCTTAGGGGTTAATTTTTGTAAAATCATTAGCAGACGTTTTTGATAATTTTTTGTGTCACATTTTTCCCAACCCCCTCGTCTAGGGGCGTTGTGCACCATGTGGTCTGAAGGGTCCTAATGTCATTGGATATATTCAACATGATTATTCATCTCGGAATACACAACAACCATGAACTTGACCCCAATATCAGTCTTTTTATGTTATTTTTTCTTCTCTACCTTTCCGCCTCCTATGTGATCTCATCTTGAACATAACGGCATTGGTAGTGAAACATCTCGTCAACCCGAAAACTATGTATCTGATGCATTTTTAATTTTTTTATATTTCAATATTAGTTTTCAATTATTTTTATCCAAAATCCCATTTTCACCCCAAGGGCCAGTGCCAGTGGTATGTTTGTTTCATGAGGACTGAGTTCAGACTTGCATGATGTTGGGATTTCACTATCACCTCAGTTACTCCAAAAATTGTGGACTTGTCACTGGTATGTCTTGTTCAATATTTTTTTCATGGCAACTCCTTCCCTAAGGGTGCTTTTTTTTTTCATGATGTCTGTTCAGATAATTTAACATTCAGGTAGCTAATGTTTGGATAGTTGACGCTCTATTGTATTAATGATTTGTTTATTTTGTTAAGCTACGGTAGTTATGTTTTCTTTATTTTGAATTTGTTTTGTTAGTTTAGTTATAATTGAGAATTTTTTTTGTGTCAATAGGAATTGCAGAAGAGCAAGGTGTCGGCAGTGATGGTGAAGATGACCTACCTGTGCTGAGGCGCATTGAGGCAGATCTTAAGAGTAACAATACACAGGAGTTGGCATCCCCTGATGGCAAGCAGGTTGACCTGTTTTCAGAGATTCATCTTAATGAGCTCAAGAAATTGGAGAAGCAATTGGAGCAGGTATAATAGTGACCATTTTGAGAATCATCTAGTATATCAACAAAATATAATTTTGTTTTTTATTCAGGTTGACTATATTGGAGAACTATCTAAGTATCCGCAGCTTTGCTTGTGTGAATTCTGTACAATGTCTCCAATTATATTTTTTCTCATATTTTCATTGGTGTCCACAGGGAATGTTATCTATTAATGTTAGAGATTTGATAGTGTTGATATGTACGCTCAATCCCTTGTTTTCACTGATATAATTCAAAGAAAAGTTTTTAGAAAACACTAATTTCCCATTTCACACCCTTAAGGATGAATTTTTGTAAAATACTTTCTTAGCAGACATTTTTGATAAATTTTTGTGTCATGCTCTTCCCAACCCTCACTTCTAAGAGCATTGTGCACCTCATGTGGTCTGAAGGATACATAATGTGGTCATACATGGGTTTTCATACATGGGTATAATAACAGGAAGCAGAAATCAAACAAATGCTATACTCAATAATTCCCCGGAAACCCAATTCAATCCATTGAGCAAGGTTTTAAATACTGTAAAGTGTTTTTATAGTATACTAGCTGATTATCTGGTTTTGCTCAGATTTTTTTTACTCGTTATACAAAGGAACCCACACACCGGAAGCCTTGCAGGTCAAATTTGTGCTTCCGAGGCAAGTTACAACTGCGGCAGTGTGGTTCCACCATTTCATTAAAACGCTTGTAAAATCTAAACCTTTCGTCCACACTTTACAATTTAAAGATGTTTTTTATCTTTGTTAAATTCACGAAATATAGAACCCATTAAATTTGATGAAGATTGATTTTTTTCTTCTTAAATTCCTCGCTTAAATTGAAGTATTTCAACACTCCTATTTTTCATACCATTTTTTCGATAATTTAAATTAACCTTAGTAGATAGACATGCTGTTGTGGACTTTTTTGTAGAACTCTTCAAGGCGAACAATATTGCCACTCATTGTTGTCATCTACCTCTAACCGTTTAGGCAGCGTAAGTGAATACGACGGAT